>JAYKKM010000002.1:0-112500 GCA_035772405.1 Chrysogorgia sp. JL179-B06
TATACGGCAGTCACTATATTTCTTGTTCGAATAAAGAGCTTCTTTAAAAATTGTGAACATTCAGTGTTACAGGGAAAACATCGTGGCGGGGTAACATTACATTTCCCACACATGAAAAAAGTGTGCGACTCCCGGCAAGATATAAAGGCTTTAGCGATCGAACTCAACAGCAATAAAATTAAAGATAACAGGACTGGAGCGAACAAGAAAGGTTGTGTGTTTGCTGTTTTTACCGTGTTTAGATCAACAGAAAACTGATGCGTTGAATTTATGCAGCGTGGGTTTGTGTTAGCATTTACTCCGCCATTGTGGCTTAGTTTTGGTTTTGAATGCAAAATAAGTCCTGTAATGTATTTGTGTGAAAAGAGACCCTCACGAACTCCTGACTGGAATCATATTGAAACTGGTTTGTAATATGTAAATTGTGCGATGGATGTCAATTTTTATAAAACGCGAAGAAAACACACGAAAAAACGAGTGGCCTTAGAGAAAAATGAATTTGGTCTGAAGCCGAAGAACTAATGAGACTACCAACAGCGAAGATGTTGTGGCTTCTAAGCATACGAGAAGATTAGGATGAAATCTATAAAATAGGCTCGAGTTAGCGAAGAAAGATGCATTGTCTCAACATTTGAATGGAAGAAGAACTAAGTCTAGAGTGTAATACACGAATGGTCAGAGAAGCAAAACGCCATCGCCTTTGAAACGACAGCTTAGAAACGGGACCTTCTCTACAACCAATGCTCTTGTGACTATACTGCTTCTGCAACCGATTTCGCATATCTCTGTATCACTGGGGACGTAAAAGAAGGCATTCCTCCCAAAAATCAGAGATACAGGAATGTGATCGTTGATATCCCAAAGGATTTTTGTGGTATAAACAACTTAAGGGATCAGTAGGAATAACCAACTACAGATTCACACGCGTCATCTTTGGTGAAGCAACATCAAAGCCCCATACATCCTGGGTAGCTAACGCAGGCTGGAAAAACATTTGGAAACATACGAATATACGATGGACGCAACAGTTCAAGATGCTGAAAGAGGATACCTATGTCGGACGATATCCAAGGTGGCAGGTGATTCGAAGAAAGACGTGGATCCGATTCAAAACCGAAGCCACAAAGAGTCATTTGTGAAGCTGGTTTCGAATTGCATAAGTGGCACAGCAATTGTACCGGAGAGAAGAACGGGAAAAAAACCCCCAAACACCAAGGAGGCGCGAGCAGACATACAGTATGCGAATGCTCAGCTTGGGTGACGAAACGTTCTCAAAACGAAAAACAAAGATTACTGGGATTGTCATGGGACATAGTCGCAGGACAATAATGACAGTGTCCTTGCGAGCCTTTGCACAAAAGTCATGGAATCCATAACTAAAGCGAAAAGATCAGTTGCTGCCATCAATGGTGTCTACGACGTCTTGGGATGGGACTTCGCACAGTGATGATAACCGCAAAACTAATCTTCCGGAGAGATTATGCCTGAAAAAACACTGGGACGAAAGCCTATACCAACCGAAATTCCAACGGAAGTGGCTCCCCTGTGTTGGTCAAGAGCATTTCGTCACAGGGAAAAGCTTTTTGGTCGCAGTTCCTCGATGTGTGAGCTCTAACACGTCAATTAGAGGGGAAGTTATTATGCATGGTTTTTTTCGGGACGGCGAGCCAGGTTGCAGAATGTGTGTAGCAAATTTACGATCGTGGATTACTTGGGTATGCTCTACCATGTTTAACGCCAAAACCATGGTAGTGTTCGAAGGCACAGAGGTTCTGCTACGATAAAATCAAAAGAAGCCTAACCTCGTTTGGAGTTAATCGAGCGCCCTTACACCTTGCCAAGTTTACAAAAGCAACACGAGCAAGGCGCCTGAAATCGCTTCCAATTCGAGCATTCCCAAACTGGGTAGACAGCGTGACGGTATCTATTTTGGCTCGCAAACATAGGTAACATGGTCATGTTCACTTCGAAATGATAGTGGAGAAGATAAAGCAACTCGGGAGAGAATGTAGATTGGCATTTATACGTTTCCGACTGCGGACTAAACCCAAGCGATTTGGCGGTGGGGTTTTTTTTTCCAGCTAGGGATTGCGAATCATTCAAGAGCGTCTACTATCTCAGCGGATCTAATGATGGAAAAATCTATAAAGATGAAAAAGGATCTGTGGAGAGTAGATTGGACGAAGTCCAAGGATATCACCCCATCTTCCATACCCAGAAATGAGCCAATTTGAAAACATTTGTTTAGTGCCAAAACTTTCATGAAGAAACTGGACATGAATTGGACAAAAACTGGACAGAAAATTTTGGTATACCTCAAATACGAATGGTGGTAAAGCGTACCATTAATCTCCGCGTCGTACAACCGCACCATTGCCGGCGTATCAGAACTGGTTAATGACCAGAACCCGACGCTGTAAACCGGAGACCAGTGGATTTTGCCGGCCGGTTGTCTATACCGAAGCGAAGAAGGATATGATCCAGGCAAAAAGCGTACGTCCGCTACTGTATACTTGTGCAACCACCCGAGCAGTGCACCTAAAATTGGAAGCAAGAATATGAGCGCGTAACGAATTCCAAAAATGTTTGTGAAAGAGTTTGTGGCCAGACGAGGAAACAGCAGACCAAATGTTAAGGCGGATAATGCGTTGGCATTCAAGGCTACCAAGCAACTGTCTTCGAACAATCTGGTTGCAAGATTCTGACTTATTACAACTAAACCCTGACTACACAGCGCATCGATTGGGAATTTAACCTGTCACGACCGCCTTGGTGGGATGGGTTTTTACGAAAGAATGGTGTGGGATAATGAAATCAAAGTTTATCGAAACGTGATCGGTCATGCCTTGCTCAAAGCTACGAAGAGCTTGAAGAAGTTTTTACTAGATGTCCGAATGCCTGATGAATAACCAACCTCTTTGCTACCAAGGAGAGGACTAAACGAGGTTATTCACACCGAAATATCCTACTTCCATGGTAAACCAGCCGTCTTCCTAGAGGAGAAATTCTCGAAGTCGTTAAAATAGAAACAGTCTATTAACAAAATCGAATGAAATACCTAAAGTCATGCCGAGAGCAGCTGAAAGAAACGTTGGAAAACAGAGTATATCCATGCACTATGAGAGAAACACAAAGGCAAGGTTATAGGAATATCGTTTTGCCTTTCAAAGGTTCGGTGGCGCATAGGAATTAATATGTGGACAAAATAAAGGGGCCGTGTTCGGAGTTTCTACGGTCATCGAAAGGGGCCGCTACAGCTTCGTGCGTGACATGGAAATTAACGAATCTACAGAAGCAACTTCCGACGGAGGTGATTCAGCCAAGGAACTAGAAAGTGAATTGTGATACAAAACGAATGGCAGTACCACAGGATGACGACAAATAGTGAACCTAAAAGAAGACCCTCAGAAAAGCGACATTGGCTGCTATAGACAAAATAGTTGGTATAATACCATTGTGGACGAGGAAGAATTAAAATAAAACATTACAATGTGGCAGTTACTGTATTAAAGCTGCTAAAACACTTTTAAAGCTCGGAAGTGTGTGTAAGAAATGCTTCGCACCAAAACAATATTTAAAAATAACATGACACGTTGTTGGGAAACGAACAGCGAGGAGGACTGGGGGAGAGTGTTGTTGATCAGTCTTCCGTCGTGAGAGAGAATTCATATTTCTTCTTGTCGAATAAAAGCTTCTTTAAAAATTGTGAACATTCAGTTGGTTTACAGGAAAACATCGTGGCGGTACATTACATATACCACAAACTAAACTAAACTAACCTAAAACTAAAACTAAACTAAACTAAACCAAACCAAACCAAACCAAACTAAACCAAACCAAAACCAAACCAAACCAAACTAAACTAAAACTAGACCAGACCAAAGCCTAACCAAACCTAAACCAAACCAAACTAAACCAAACTCAAGTTGGCCGTGCCGTTAGCCTGACCGGCGACCCGTAGGCTCCTCTTTCATTAGCTGTTAACCACCCCTGAGAGTAGGGGTGGGCCGCCAATCCTATCCCTGGAAATTAACCACTTGCCCCAGCCAGAGCTGGTCCCAATTTTATTTAAGGCTCTTGGTTGAAAGCCCGACGTCCAAATAGCACTGGCTCCATTGGATTATGGCAACACTTAATTTTCAGTCCTTCCGGGACCGATATATGAACCAAGGGTTGGCTAACCCATCCAGTTAGTGTACTGAGGTACGGTGCTTTACTTATGTGAAAGTCACGCAGCGTGATCACTGACCACTATATTATACGGCGTTCGTATATAGTGATCACTGACCACAATATTATTATACACTAACCCTAAACTAAACTAAACTAAACTAAACTAAACTAAACTAAACTAAACTAAACTAAACTAAACTAAACTAAACTAAACTAAACTAAACTAAACTAAATTAACTAAAACCAAACCAACTTCATGTCATATCACTGAGCAGATTTCACGGTGTTTGTACTTTGTTCTTCCTTTATATAATTTCAATCTCTTACTGCATGACTGTTTAAATCCTCTTTGACTTTTTCATTGTTTAGCTATGTGTGTACTATTGAATTCGTGTGTAGCTTAGAATTTCACGTTCGAAGTCTGAATAATAGAATTCGTTTTCTGATTGCTTTTGGTCACTCAACATTTTAACTGAGAAAAAAAATAACAACGAGTAAACAAGCTGCTCTTAAAAATTAATTTTCTGATATCGCGATCTTTTTATGTCTTTTAATTCCTGGGGCACTAACAATGTTTGTAATGCCCTCGCAATTCCTGTGCAGGTCATTACGCAAACATTATGACCGACGTTGATCAATGACATTGCGTAATTTTACCGGAAATAACATTGGCCACATAATAAAATTGATTGAGAAATTAGAAACAAAGTATTACATACTTGTCATCGGCAAAAACGATCCAGGCAATCCATGAATCAAGTACGTGGTAGGCGATTCTATATAAGCATAAATAAGAAAGATACGGAAGTTCTTAAAAGAGCTGCATATATAATAGTATAGGCAGCCCAAATGCCAAAGTGCATATCAGCGCTCTAAATGGAGTGGTCAGCGGTCACTGTCCGGTGATTCAGGTTAACCTTTCATGTTACTCCATCACCAAATAATTTCACCGGATTCGAGGTTGGAGCGTTTTGAAGACACTTAAGACACTTATGTTAGGGTTAGAAAACTCGTTAAGTGGGGGAGTAGGGTTAGAATCTAAGTTGTTTTGGGCTTAGCGGTTATTTCATGGACGAAATATATGAACAACGAGAGCGAGTGTTTCACCGGGATATCCAAACACGAGAAAATAATGGTGAAAACACGAGCGCGCAGCGCGAGTGTTTTTGTCCATTGTTTTCGAGTGTTTGGATATCCCGGTGGGACACGAGCTCGAGTTGTTTATATAGCTTCTGAAATGAATGGAGAGGTAAGAGATTGTTTTCGTTTGCTGATTTGAATAGAATTTCTAACGAAGGATATCGTAATTAGGAATTCTATTGAGATATTACACAATGCATAACTGAAGTGGGTTTTCCACGATGAATAGATAATGATAAATTAAATAGTGGAGTTGAGATGATTGTGATGCATGGTAGAGGGTTTTGTTTCTGCGAGTATTAAACTGGGACAAGTGTGTGTTTACTGGCTTGTAACATTAGATTTGTGGTAGACGACAAAGAGTGAATAAAAGGAATTTTGTGTGTGAATTTGTTTGCTGACTTGATTTTGCATACGTAATTAAGATATTTCATCCAAAAACTAGTGTTTGGATCAAATATCTTAATTACGTATGCAGCTGAAATCTTTTGTCTGGCGGTGTTTGACCGGGGTATCCAAACAGCATCATGTGACCGAATGCTTACATGCTATTGGTTTAATTACTCATGAATTATTAATGAATTTTAGAAGATTATATACCTCGATTCGTTTGGTGATGGAGTAACATGAAAGGTTTACTCGGATTTTCATGATTTGATCGCCAGAAATCAGTCACGGCAGGTCCAGCATGACCGGTCTAATTATTTTGTAAAAATTATTTCTACCAGTGAACACATTTTCTTTTACCTGATCAACGTTGTTTATATCATTAATTTACATGGATGTCAGCAGCTTACTAACTTCTTGTGCGAACAGATGCTGGCTAAAATCGAGATTTCAGGATGTCGCTTTGTCACGAAGATTTTCGGGAGCCTCGGTACTACCGACGTACGGCCAGCGGTACTCATTATGTACTACATCTTGCAGAGATATAGCGAACCCTGCATACCATAAAATAAGATATTATGGTTAGTGGTTCGCTATATCCTGCAAGATGAAGTATTAACCTCAATATGCGCTCAGATCCGCTCACGACTCGGAGCGTCTCACCACTCACGTGTTTGAAATTCAAAGAAGGTTGGACATTCGAGAAAGGAAGGCTCAGTAAAGGTCCTTCAAAAATATATCAAATCTCAGTTTATCTATAGCTGGAAGTATCCATTAAGGTCATGAAACGTTTTAGTGGACGTTTCAAGGGGAAGGCAATGAATATTCTTTCATGAGTTTTCAGCGCTATTGCGCGCTCAATCGCTGCCCGTTCCACAATGGCGGACTGACAACAATCGATCAAATCCTTACAGAATAAGATCTTATGTACTTGAACGCTCTTAAGAATCAGTTAATACCATATTTAGACACATTGTCGCTTAACTATCTGCCCGATAGAGCTCGTTTGGCGATGGAGAACGTCCAACCAACAGTATCAAACTATTGACCTATAAACCAGGCACAAACAACGGCAAAAATACACCTTTTGTGGTGACAAATACTGATCTTCCTAATGAGGTAAAGCCCAGTGAGGCACAATTAACGCCCACCGAAGCACAATTATCGTCCAACGAGGCAAAACAATCGCCCAACGAGGCAAAACAATCGCCCAACGAGGCAAAACGATTGCCCAACGAGGCAAAACCATCCACGTGGCACTAGTACGCCCACACTTAGGTTATGCTACACAGGTATGGGCACCTCAGAGTATTGATCTAGTCGCGAAGTTGGAACAAACTCAAAGGCGCGGGCAACAAAATACATATTAAACCTACCATTTACCTGTCATGATAGCTATAGCTCTAGGCTACTTTCGTTATCCTTACTTTCCATTTGTTATTGGCATGAGTACTTAGACATGGTCTTTCTTTAAAATAACACACGGCTTAGTTACTGTAGAGCCGTGTGTCGTTCCATGTATACGTACCACCGGCAGATTATACTAGATCTTCAAGCAACACTACCGTTACAAAGTACATAATAAGCAAAATGTAAAACAACTACCTACCAAAGATCGTACTTGATAAGAGCCACCAGAATATGGAACACGTTAAATGAGGAACTAAACCTTTGTATGGAAACCCTTAATTTATTCAAATCAACCATGCTCAGATACTACTTTAAATCCCTGGCAAACAACCTGTAACTGTGATAATCCTAGATCCTTCGTCTCGCAGCATTACTCGTTCTATCACTTGTTGTTCTTAATATTACACTAATCAAATACAGAACGGCTGTGGATTCGGGGGGCGGCAATGGTGTGTTTCTGCGCTTGGGCTTGGCTTTAGCCATCTCGATCCTCACCATCTGATGATGAGTTATTGATCATGACTAATCTTGGCGTGGTGTAGAAATGGAGTATTGCAGCCTCCTAAGCTACAGTGAGTCTTAGTGTCTTATTACTATATGTAATGTAATCTACATGTATGTTAGGTTTCTTTTTTGGTGTTTGTTTTTTGCACAATGGTGAAGCTAATAAAATAAAGATAAAATAAAAACTACCAAATGCATCACTAACTGAGAAAGAGCCTAAGGAAGCAAAACAATCGTCCATTGAAAACGCAAACGAAAACAACTGAACGGTCTTGGTCGATCAAGTATAAATAATTTTTGCTATAGCTTTAATGCGTTTGCATTTCACGGCACCAAAACCTAAACAGTACTAAAGTGCGACAAACCGTTGCTACAAACAACATAACAACTAGAAATACGAATCCGCAATAATCCCCTCGCCCGCCTTTTCTATCCCCCCCCCCCCCCCCCCCCCCCCACGGGAATTTCCCATCCATGGTGCCCAGACCTCGCACGCCGTGGCCGTGTATTTGTGTTTTGCAAAAATTCACAATTTGCAAAATAGCCCGTTTCGTCGAAGAAATGATGTACCCTTCGAACGTGAGTACCCTTCGTAAAAACGGTTTATGTACTTTGTAGAAATTAGTCGGCTATAAAGTATAAGCTGGTCACTTCGTATATTATTTTGTAACGTTATCTCGATCAATATTTAACCGTTTTCAATTCTGAAAACAGATTTGGAATTAGCGAGTCAAAATACATAACATATTTGTCTACTATATTACGAGAACGTGAATACCCTTCGTAAAACTGGTTTATGCACTTAAATTAGTCGGCTACTGTATATATTAGCCGGTCACTTCGTCGTATATTATTTTGAATATCGTCGATCAATATTTAACCGTTTTCAATTCTGAAAACAGATTTGGAATTAGCGAGTCAAAATACATACTCGGACTTGGATTTCTATTTCCTCAAAAAACTATGTCTCTTTTTGAAAAAAAACCTTTGAATCCGTTTTCAATTTTTGCATTCGCAATCATGTGACGGTTCAATTTAAATATTAATTCAAATGCTGAGTATCTAGTTACCAGGACCAAATTTTCCGTAGTCGCGCGGACGGCGGTTGATCATATATATAAACAAATAAACTCGATCCGAGATTAGAACCTGCTAGCATCTCCCGTGATGTGGGCCAAACGTCGGTCGATATTAGCACCCTCGCCCTCAGGCCTTCGGCCTTCGGCCGGCGCTTCGCGCCGGGCGACGGGATAAATATAGAACAGACGACTGAAGACCAATGACATGAAATTTACGCTGTCGCTTTTTCATATTGTCACATTACATTTACGATTTCCCCTTCACTTACCGAGCACTTCACTTTCTCATAGAAATTACTAGTTATATTTATTATATTGTCCATAATTTTCGTGCACTAGCGGCCGCCATTATTGCTTTGCTTGCGGGCGAAAGCGGTCGCTCCCATTAGCGTTTTGAAGTCATTGAGTGATAGAAACAAATCCACCAGCTCTTGTGTTTTCTCGGTCGTTGGTTGTTGTCTTTGTAAACTTAGCAAATTTTACGAATTATACTAGAAGTTAATATGGGAAGTGCTGCCTTAAAAGCCATTGGAAGGCTAATTTTTTATAAAATTTCCAAAATGAACACTGTCACTGGGATTGATTATATAAATTGTGACAGACATACTGTTGTACGTACACATTGTTTTCAATTCTTTTAATTACGATATATTTAAATACAGGAGACTTAAATTATAAATAACTATCAATTATCTGAATATAATTGGCAAGGCGTTTGACTGCATACACAGAAAACATACATTATGACTACAGTATGTAGTAAGTTGATGTTGAAGTCATTGAGTGATAGAAACAAATCCACCAGCTCTTGTGTTTTCTCGGTCGTTGGTTGTTGTCTTTGTAAACTTAGCAAATTTTACGAATTATACTAGAAGTTAATATGGGAAGTGCTGCCTTAAAAGCCATTGGAAGGCTAATTTTTTATAAAATTTCCAAAATGAACACTGTCACTGGGATTGATTATATAAATTGTGACAGACATACTGTTGTACGTACACATTGTTTTCAATTCTTTTAATTACGATATATTTAAAATACAGGAGACTTAAATTATAAATAACTATCAATTATCTGAATATAATTGGCAAGGCGTTTGACTGCATACACAGAAAACATACATTATGACTACAGTATGTAGTAAGTTGATGTTTGGTAAACAAATTTCTGATAAATCACTGCAACTATAACTCATGATTCTTTAATTCTGCGGCAAAGCTGTCAGTGGAATCGCAAGTGTCATGTGATATGTCAAGTGATATGTTATGGCAAAGCAAGAGATAAACAAATTGGCGCAGACAAAATAAATACCAGATGAGATGGATATGTAACAGATGTTTCCGGTATTTGTTGATCCATTGTCTATATCGTCTAACTTTTATTGGAGTTCTTGTTGAGAATGCAATACTCTCTGTGATGTATTAGTTCATTGCACATGTCCACGACTCCATATATGTAGTTGTCGTTTGGGAATACACTGTCACTGCAACCACTGTATATATTATTTTCCCAAATAATTTTCAACTGAATTTTCACAAAGTTGAGGTAAATAATTTCTTGAAGAAAGTTCCATTTATTACATTATACAGTGTATCATGCACAAGGCTACGTTTAGCTTTTTGGAGAGCACAACGGCTACGTTTGATTTGGCTTGCCTGATAGCGTCTGATCGGATTGCTGATCAGCGTGAACACAGGAGCCACCTGTGAGAATCGAACTCACAAATGAACAGCAGCTAAAAATAGAAGAAAACCCATTAAATCTTCTGAAAAATCTTCTGATATTTATATAAAACGTCGACAAAGTACGAAGACACATGACCGAAGATGGCAAAATCGCAAATGATATCTCACTAAATCAAAAATAAGCTCATACTACAATCTTAGTCATCTTACCTTAAAAAGAAAATCTTCGCTCGCTTCGAAAAGACAGTAAAATCAAACCATACTATGATCAAACGCAAGCACAAACACAGCAAACACACGTTCGATGGACGCTCAAAGTACGTATATTGCCATCGCTTGCCATGGTATTGGTCGCGTTCGCAAGATGCGAACATGCTATTCGGGTGGTTTCCGTAAATACCCGAAAGCCTGTGGAGTATGTATATTATTGTGGAAACGTCATAAAAGACGTCATAAAACGTCATAAATCTGAAAACATCCGTACATGCATGCATCACAAATCTGTTGACTTTACATAGTTCGGCCAAGAGGTCGAATTATTCTGTCTCAAAAACGGTGACGGAATGGATCTTTTGGGGTGTGATCGTCGCTATAGATAAGCCTAGTGGTTTCATGAGGTCTCCTCGCCAAAAGGACAGCTTTTAGATAGAATTACTATTAATATAATTAACTAATATAATTAATATAATTAATATAATTATATATAATTATATATAATTATATATTTATAATTATATAATTATATATAATTATATATAATTATATATAATATAATATAATTAATATAATTATTATTATAATTAACATAGAATTAGAATTATGACAGCTTGTACATAGAATTACTGTATATTAATGGTAATAAATTAATTCAATTCAATGTTCAAAGTGTTTCGTAATGTCAATTCGCAAATATAATTGTGTAGACAGAATTTTCTTACCCTATATATATCTCATTTTCGCCAAATTTGTCAGTTGTCAGACGTTTATGGTTAAAATTGTTCAGTTAAACTGGCCCAGTTGTCTCTTAACTACAGTTTAACTGTTGTTTGGGGATTTAAATTGTAGCAAACGTCTGAAACAATGATCCTTATTTGCAAGAGTTACTCACTAAATAGCATATAAATTGCAAGAGTTACTCTACTACTTTGCAAGAGTTACTCCCTAAATAGCATAACTAACACCCCTGGAGTTTCATCTACTGCCCCGGGGATTTCCCCCATCTATGGTCCCCAGGACCTCTCGGCGACATGTATTTGTTGATCACAATTGATAGGAAAAGGCGCATGTTTATTAATCGTAGATTTTGAACGTTATCTCGGCCAATATTCAACCGATTTAAATTCTGAAAATAGATTTGTAATCTCCGAGTGCAAATACATAACATACATGTCTGTTATATTACGGAAAAATCGTAAAAACCTGTTTATGTACTTTGAAATTAATCGGCAATACTATTTCTGTTTGAAGGCCGCATCGTCGTAGATTTTTGACGTTATCTCGGTCAATATTTACTCGATTTCAATTCTGTAAACAGATTTGAAATTACCCAGTCCAAGTACATGACATACGCATCTTCAGATAATATAAACACGACATTTTTACCTGAATTTGAGATCACGGACCAACGTGTTTCGAAATCGCTTGTCATCTTGTATATAGGTCTATACGACTAGCGTGTGCTGTTGTAAACATATGGTGAGCATATTCATGATCAACTTTCAACAGAGTCAAATAACAACTCAACAAAAGCTCTCGAAAAGAAAGAACTATTGGCTATTGACCCGCAACATGCCTCACGGTTCGCAAAAGCCTGACGGGAAATATTATATGTGGAACCCCAAAAATAATAATACGACAAATGAAGCCGAAACCTAGACTCGCGCTACCACAGTAGCACGAGTAAAAAAATCAGAGTACTGCACTAGCACCACAGTGTCGTGGCCGGACCAACCGCTCGGTTAATAAGACCAACCGTTCAATTAATAAGTCTTAATATACAGTATACAATTATGGTATGTCCCATTTAAATGTTATCAATGTGAATAACACTGTTCTATCTAACGTGTGATTTTCAAGAGTGAAAGCTATATCAATTTCCAATTTCATAATTATGTATAGTCATGTGTTACGTAAATGTAATGTGGTAAATGGTAATACCGGGTATCTTTGGGTATATTACAAATAATATTTGTCATTTGACCTGGTGAATAGACCTCTTCCATAATGGCGGCCAGTCTAAATATTATTTTATATGCATGCAAATTTACAAAGCAAAGATTGTATATAATTACAGACACACGAAATGTCTGTTGAAATGTTACATTTTTCGCAACTGGTCCGTTTGGTCTTAAAATGTATATATTCCAACACTCGAAATTTGTCTTCACCATAAATTCTTAGAATTACACATATACGAAATGGAAGCTTGTTGTTTTTGTGGGTACCGCGGTCAGCGGTACCAGGTAAGGGTTCAACATCGAAATTACGACTGCGCAACTCAGATGCTAATTCGGAATTCGTCGGAAAAGGTCGTCTCCATCGTTAGGGCATAAATATCAATCATCGAAGGATTCTTGTGTGTACAAACTACGGTAGAAAATCTCGAAAAACCTTAACTTCTCGACAAGTACAACGTACAAAGGTCGGGTCGTGTAAGTCGGGAATGCTCATGATCTTCGTGGTGTCGTCTGATCGAGTGCGTTATGGTTTTTGGCTTAATAATTCCCGGCGTGTCTTCTGTTATTCTGATCGAGACTGTGCGTTTTTGGCTTTTCGGAGAAGTTTTCGACAATCCTCAATACGTCTTGTCTTTCTTGAACTTGTGTAGTTTACATTAAAGGTTAGTTGTATCTTTCTCGTTTTCAGGTATTTCTGTAGGTATTTCTTTCTGACTGAGTAGCTATGTTTATACTGTCTGTGGCTGTTTTTGTTTTATATTTATTCGTCAAATTCAAATGTTTGTACAGTATATCCATCTGTTTCAGGTGAGGAAGTCAGTCTAAATTAGGCGATAATGCTGGTAAACAGTGTATAGCAAAGTCATTGATCGTTAAAATATACATTACCGGTAAACATATTTATAATTGGAATTCGTCTGGCTTGAACAATATTTTGTTTCATGTGAAATATTGTTTGCATGGTTGCAATTAAAGGTTCAGTAAATAAAGATTTTTTGTTTGTTAACTATGCTGCTGGCCCTTATGTTTGTCTAAAAATGCGTTTGCAAACTTATTTTTTTGGTTTAGAAACCAACTATGAATGTTGCTTGTTATTAAACAATTGATTGTTTCAGTGTTGACAATGTCAGACAATTATTTCAAGATGGTCAAAAGCTCCCAAGTAATAATTTGTGCCAAGATTATGAACATCATTAAGATGATTTCAGCATTATAGAATGGTTCTTCTCTGCAGTAATTGTATTCAAGTTTCTGTGAAAAATTGTTTTGTTGTTGACAGATGTTCCTAACATTGTATTATAAATGAGAAAACTTGTGTCTTTTAATGCATGGATCAATTCTTCCTGTAATCATCCCCCGGGCAATACCCCGGGGATTAGTATTTATTATCAAAGCTCATTGCAAATTCCCCACCCCTGTGGCAAGCTGGAAACAATACAAAAACACATGAGTTTTTAACATCAAATAAATGTATAATTAGACAAATTTTAATATCAAATGTAAATTTAACTTAACCAGCGGCTCATTACTGCTACTGCTTCCTTTGAGATCTAGTTCGTTTCGCTTATTCAGCCCCCCCCCCCCCCTAGTAAGTCGATTTTCTGCAACTTTTTTTCGTCGCCATTTTTAATATGAATACTTTACTTTAGTTACCAGACTTCCAAGGGCCGCCCTATACCCCGGGCAAAAAATAAAACAATTCCCCACCTCCGGGATTTGATTTTCTACATTGTCCCCGGGGTTGTCCGGGGGGGGGGGGGGGGGGGGGGTGGTTACAGGAACAATTGATCCATGCATCAACCTGTGGTGAATCATCAACCGATGAATTATCCATGACATGTAATAATGGTAATGTATGTTTGTATTAAAAATGGATTTTACAAATGTATTAATTCTCTGCTGATTTAGTTAATTCTGCTGTTAGCTTACGAACAACAATGAAAAATAGCTTTTACACAACTATCGTATCGTATGCCATTCTCGAGTTATTACATACATTTCATGTAACTTGAGCTGTGATGTCACAAGATGGACACAGCATTACATCAAAACTCAAAATCAGGCATATCTTCGGATTGGTTTGACTAAACCGGCTCATACCAAACCAAATAAAATAATACCAATTCAAATAAATCAAAATTAACCAAACCATGCATACTTACTGAGTCAACAAGACTCTGCATTGAGATTGTTGTTATTAGGTTCCCATGGTAACAGATTTTGTTCCCAGGCCACTACTTTGTATAGAAACAAAGTTTTCTACTTTTTGTCGTTGCAGTTGCTGTTTTATTGTTTTAAACAGTATTGTTACATTGGAAATCATGAGAAAAGGATGTCAACTTCCTAAAACTAAATAAGTTGCTGTAAATGTGGTTGAAAACAAAGAATTGTTATAAAGGAAGAGAGTAATCTGGAAACTAATCCGTTACCATAGCAACCACATTAGAACCATTACAATGTTTAGTTTTCTTGATTGAGTAAGTCAGCAAGGTTTGAATCTATTTAGTTGAACCAGTCTGAAGATATGCCTGATTTTCAGTTTTGTTTTTATAATGCCTGTGTCCATATTGTGACGTCACAGATCAAATTATATAAAGCGTATAATTAAACATAAAAAGCCATTTTTCATTATTTTAAGTGTTCTTTCAAATACAGTAAAAAAAAAACTGGAGCGAATTTTTCATTTCATAGACACTTTAAAGGCACCACATCAATATAATGATAAAGAGCCTCCATGGCAGTGATTCCATAGTGGAGATAAATGTCCCAGTATAAACGAATAATACTAATAATTTCAGTTAGTATTACATATTTGTATATTTCAGTTTTGGTCACACCCCAATCCCATGCTCATTACTCATTGACAGAAATCGTTGTGGATAGAAGATGGAATTGCTTACTTGTTATCGGCAAATCTGTAACGGGACTGTCCATACAATGTTCAATGTTCAAATTTGACAAAAATACTACACCAGCCTCCTGCAAGGGGAAAATACAAGGATGAGAAAAAACTTATTAATAATATAATAATAATAATAATAATAAAGGTATTATTATTATTATTATATATTTGTCAAATATATGTATATGAAACATATATTTGATATAATGAATTATAACAAATCCTCTCTTCATCTAAAGAATATTATTCATTTGTTAACACGTCATACAGCTATTGAATATTTTACTCCAATATCTGACATTAATAAGCCAGTTCGTAATGTCGACTGCGCATCAAAATCATGTATTCTGCGGCGGGATAAAACTTATTTCAATTGATAACATCAGCCTAAAACCACAATATACATTTGTATTTCTATTTACAATTGCAAATTCGTTATACTGAATTCCCCAGCCTGACGTTGTGAATTGAAATAAGTTTTATCCCGACGCACAATGCGTCATTTTGATGCGCAGTCGACATTACGAACTGGCTTATTAATGTCAGATATTTTTATAACATATAAGCATATAAACCCTCCGCACTTTTTAGTTCATTGTATAGAGGATGCTAAAAGAGCTGATAAGTTATTTTACAGTAATCGATTTGGTCCGTTATTTCCAGAAATATATTTATCTAAACATAGCCAATTGAATGAAAAAGCCGCACGTCGTCATTCTTAAGAGGGTCCTGGGAGTCATGAACGATTAGATTTCACACAACAAGGAATACATAAGCGTTTTGACCACAGAGTTACCAAAAAATGTATCCGGCATAACTACCAAAAATACACAAGCTTGAACTGGTAGGATGCAGTTTTTGGTAATCAGAGATCAGTGAGCGAGCGGCGTCTGTTCCTGGTTCGCAGGCCCTAAAAACATTCTTGCCAATTTCTAGCGGGGAGTCCAAAATTGGGCTCTTTGGAAACAAATATCTCGGGAACTAACGAAAAAACTGTAAAGTAACTTCATCTTCTATATACAAACAACTAAAAACTGTGGAGGGTTTGTATGCACTTTAAAAAAGTATTTAATGATCTGACGCGTTATTCATAAAATACCTATTTTGAGCAGAGATCAGTGCATCGCTTTTCGTGTTTTGAATTAAGAGGTTGTTTATATGAGCCAGGCTAGCTCGGTTAATTAGCCTGATTCACGGGCTTATTCCCTTGAAGGTCAACTACACCTTTTCAGGTTATTCTATTTTCGTTAGAATTCGAAACCGAAGAAATAATTGAAATTGGTTACTCGGTTCTACTTTTTGTGGGTACCGCGGTCAGCGGTACCCATATAGTCACGGCGGAGTTAGGGCAGTTAGGGGTTCAACATCGAAATTACAACTGCGCAACTCAGATACTCATTCGGAATTCATCGGAAAATGTCGTCCCATCGATTGTCGAAAGTCAATATATTCCTACTCATCTTGTGTATACAAACTATACGGTAGAAAATCTCGAAAAATCTTAACTTGTCGACAAGTTCATCGTACAAAGGTCGTGTCGTTTAAGTTGGCAATGCTCGTGATCTAATTCGTGGTGTCTTCTGATCGAGTGCGTTTGGCTTGTGTAGTTTACATTAAAGGTAAGTTTATCTTTCTCGTTTTCACTTCTTTACTGTACTAGGTATTTCTTTGATCATAAAATTGTGCTTAATAGCTTCGCTCCTCTGAGTAGCTACAGGTATACTAATACTATGTTGTTTATATTGTATGTGACTGTTTTTGTTGTATATTTCTTCGTCAAATTCAAATGTTATACAGTATATCCATCTGACAGTTTCAGGTGAGGAGGTCAGTCTAAATTTGGCGACAATGCTGGTAAACAGTGTATAGCAAATCATCGACCGCTATAATTTTTGCATAAGGTAAACATATTTATGCGGTAATTGGAATGGCTTGAACAATATTTTGTTACATGGGAATTGTTTGTATGGTTGCATTAAAGTCATTAAAGGTTCTGTAAATAAAGATGTTTTGTTGTTAACTGATGTTCCTGTCATGGTATCAATAACTCATAGTGAATAACTAGCTGGAGAAATTGCATTTACAAATTTATTTTTTGGTTTAGAAACCAACTATGAATATTTAACACTTGTTTACTGGGACGAAAGGAAACAGTATGTGGTCCCAGTATGTGGTCCCGAGACCATCGATGAAAGCAGTATGTCAAAACATACTGCTTTCCCAAGGTCCCAGTAAATAAGTGCTTTTTATACCAAGTGTCAAAGAAAAAACAAACGTAAAGACATGAAATATTTTATTCTTCAAACATTAAATTAAATAATATTAAGGCAAAAAGAGAGTTCAATCCAAAGTTGCATTTTCACATGGTATTTCACATGATTTTTTAATTATCATTGACAACATATTGCCCTCTCAGAGCTATTGCAGGGGAAACAGCTAAATTTCGTCATTTTTATGTGATATACTCTCGACCAATGACACTAGAAAAAGGGAACTTTGACACTTGGTATATAATAATGCTTGTTAACAATTGATTGTAACAGTGTTTCAGTGTTTGCAGTGTCAGAAAATACTTTCAAGATATTTGATTCACAGTCAAGTGACCTATATGGAATGCCGTGTTTTTCTAGTAGCTGTGTTTTGCTTACTGTTGAAAGCCTTGAGCATCTAAAAAAATTTTTTTAATTATTTCACCACTGAAAAGTTGTATTCCATTTGAAATAAAAGGTCACTTTGGCCAGTATTGATAATAATAAAAATAAAGTCAATGATCAAAGGCTCTCAAGTAATAATTTGTGCCAAGATTACAAACATTAAGATGATTTCAGCATTATAGAATAGTCCCTCTCTGCAGTTATTGTATTAAAGTTTCTGTGAAAAAGTTTTTTGTTGTTGACAGATGTTCCTAACATGGTTTATTCCCCCATTTACCCCCAGTCTATAACAAATATTGTGATGTTTGTCCTTGATCAATTTATCAATACAAGTGTCTATGAAATGAAAATTTACCCCAGCTTTTTATGATTGTATTTGAAAGAACACTAAAATAATGAAAAATAGCTTTTACATAGCTTTTACATAACTTGAGATATGATGTCACAAGATGGACACAACCTTACATCCAAACTCAAAAACAGGCTTATCTTTGGATTGGTTTGACTAAACTGGCTCAAACCATACAGACTTACTGAGTCAACAAGACTCAGCATTGATATTGTTGCATTGGAAATCATTGAAAAAGGATGTCAACTTCCTAAAACTGAATAAGTTGCTGTAAACGTGGTTGAAAACAAAGAATTCATATAAAGGAAGAGAGTAATCTGGAAACTCTGTTACCATAGCAACCACATTAGAACCATGACAATGTTTAGTTTTCTTGATTGAGTAAGTCAGCAAGGTTTGAATCTATTTTGTTGAACCAGTCTGAAGATATGCCTGATTTTCAGTTTTGGTGTAATACTCTGTCCATCTTGTGACGTCACAGCTCAAATTATATAAAGCATAATAATTCAAGAACGGAATAACATATGAATCTAAAAGCCATTTTGCATTAGTATAAGTGTTCTTTCAAGTACAATCATAAAAACTGGAGCGAATTTTCATTTCATAGACACTTTAAAGGCACCACATGAATATAATGATAAATAGCCTCTGTGACAATGATCCCATAGTGGGAATAAATGCCCCGGTATAAATGAATAATACTAATATTTCAGTTAGTATCACAGATTTGGATTTTTCTTTCCACAGTTTAGATAACATAGTCTTTTTGTTTCATAAAAAGGGGTCTCCCTTTTGGTCACACCCCCTGCTCATCGCTCCCGGTACCCACATGTTCGCATCGCGGACCTATTTTATTATCTGTTAAAGATCGAGTCAGCCCTTTTACTAAGCTTAGTTGAACGACCGCGTTCGAAAAAAGCCTGGTACTACCGGTAAGTGATGTCATAATGATCATACGGCGAGAAAATACTGTATATTTTGGTTTTATTTTAGTGAAGTTTGGAATACTGTTTACTCTTGGGTGAGTGATAAGTGACAAACAAAATATCAAGCACTGGAATATTATTTTGTTCAATAAACCTATTACCAGTATGATACTATGACGTCATACCTGTAATAGTGCCACTCTTCTCAAAACGCGGTCGTGCAACAAGAGATCCGAAGAAATACTCCTCAATAAATCCTGCGCTATATCATGAAATTCATTTTTTTCTTCACTTTTACAAAGTTAGATGATATCTCTTTCGGAAGAAAATAGAACCTCAAAAGGTATAGTTGACCTTTAACAAAGTTCTTCTCACGGCTACTATAGATACCTAAAATGATATTTGAAAGTAGAACTGGCTTAGTTTAGCTGTAGGAAGTATAAAGTTAAAGTGCCTATAATGTCAAAATTATTGACGTTATTATACATTCAAACTTCATTCTCGTTTCTTATTGGTCAACGTACTTCAGTGAATTCTCAATGTCCGGCAGGCGCGACGTCATTTCCGTCGAATACTGTGAATTATTGGACGGAGGTTTCCAAAAAAAAGTATTGGACGCTGATGACGTCACTAGGAAAAGCGCGCGAAAATTACAAAATAAAAAATGGCTTGTAGTAGATTACTACTAGACTGTCATTTTGTTTGTATATTTTTAGTAAGACTATTTTGAACAATGTATAATAAAACAATTATTGGATTCGGCTTACGCATGACATCAAGAGTTATCTAGATCTCGGTTAATGTTATCCGCCTCAGCCTTCGGCTTCGGCAGATAACATTGACCTCGGTCTGGATAATTCTTGATATCATGCTCAGCCTCATCCAATAATTGTATATTATTCTCTCATTTGGGGGAACTTAAAATGATAAACTAAATTATTTTGAAGAATTTTTGAAATATTTCAGTAATTTTGTTGGATACAGTAAAAAACTCGCGTATAAGAACCTAGATTTTTCCAAGTTAGCCTATAAAGGTTCTTACGTAAATGGTGTTTACTGCAAAATTAGGCTATTTAGGTTCTTAAACAGGTTCTTATTTTCTTAAGAAAAACGCAACATGGTTTTGGTAAGTGTGGTCTATTATTTATATAAATTATGCATAAATGTTCTCCAAATGACTGCAATCTAAGCAAATACAAACCCTATATGCACTTTAAAGCTACACTGTATGTAATTTACAGCTACAATGTATGTTATTTACAGATTATGAGCAATGAGGGATGATAAATGAGCAATGAGGAATGATAAATGAGCAATGAGGGATGATAAATGAGCAATGAGGGAAATATGAGGTTAACTCATCACATTACCTCGGAGAACAAAAGAATCCGAAGAGCTGATCAAAGAAAGGGGCTGTTTAGATGAATCCGGATTCCGTTTCATTCCGGAATATTGAAACGTGAATTAAAATGGCGTTTACATAGGAATTTTATACCAGGAATCCAGCATCGAAAATCGCGCGAAATCTGAAATTTCAAGATGGCAATCAATAACATTATAGCGGGTATGTTTCTTTCAACTATTTCTATGCATGTACATTTCAACATGGGTCTTAAACTGATAATTTGGCGAAGAATAAACATAAAGAAAAGGGAAAGGCATTACTATATAGCAACGATAATCGATGTGGTCGCAAGTAAACAATCACTTAATTCACCTTTAATTTATAACGTCGTCGACAAAGAGCCATTTATATTGAACAATATGACGTCGGCGCAATTCCTGTTTCTAGCTGCAAATTGTCGTCTATAAAATGTTTAAAAGCAAGCATATGTTGTTCGTTTCAGTCTTCTAGGTCGTATTTCTCATTCCGGAATGAAATCTGGAACCGCCTTTACGTGACACCGGAACGAAATTTCAATGAAATTCAATACGGAATGAGAACCGGAATGAATTCAATCCGGATTGAGCTGCATCTCATTCCGGATTCACGTAAACACCTAAAGGGATTTTAACAGAACCGGTATGAGTTCAATCCGGAATGAAACTGAATCCGGATTCATGTAAACAGCCACTTACATAGCTAATGCACCTCTTTTTATGATATTCCCTTTTAATACAATAGAAGCCACAATAGAAAATAAATGCTTTTTTCAATGGATTATTTGTAATGCGTCGGCAACACGATGAAATGATAGAACAAAGTACGTACCAAGTGTGATTCTCAAGTGCTCGTTATGTTCAATATGCTAGAACTTGGTAATAGAGGGGATTAGCATATACCAAAACAGTGAATAGTGCTTTTCGTGCAATCTGATTGGTTCCTCTAGCTCGGGATATCCTGCACTATTCACTGTTTCGCAAAACAAGATGGTGTCCTTCTCTTGAACGACTTTTCTTTTTACGTAATGCAAGAAATTGGTAAAAGCAGGAAGGTAGAAAACAATTACTGTATGCAGGGCAATTATTTTACGTGATATTTATGAAAAACAAGTTGAAAAAAGAGAATAGAAAGTGCTCAAAAACCCGCAGAACAACGAAATAAATGTGCTCAAAAAACAAACTCGATTGAACAATTAATTCGACTGTTGTCAGTTTTCTTTAGAAAAGTGTACTCCGTAGTTCATATATCGATATTTGCCTTTATATAGTTTATGAGACAATTTGAATTGCCTTTCATATAGAATTTAACAACATTTACAAACATTAAAAATCATTTCAGTTACAACAAAAAACGGTATCGGCCGTAACGATTACCGCGATGCACTGCCAAAGAAACTGGCGAGCTGCATTTAATGAACTGAATACTAAACAAATTACCTGGTTATGACCAGGGAAACATACTACCGATTTTATAACAGTAATTTTTTGTAAATTAAAGGAAATTCAACGACTAAACACATTAAGCATTGACACTGCACTGACAGAAATAAAAACGCTTATATAACTCATCTTTTGCAAAGAACAACTCGTTTACTCACCCAGAATTCATTAGCTATCCTTTGTCCTAAGGTTTTCCCATTTACAGTATTAAAATATTTCCTTTGGGCTAAAATCCAGTGGTCTTTTGCCTTACTGTGATCCAACTTCGAAAGGTTTTCAAAATGACCATGGCTGTCAGCTTGTCAAAACTGATAAACAACTCCATATATGGAGTTGCGACCTTGGGAGAATTTAGTTTTGCCTGCGTTTCGCAACAATTCCTGGATAAATTATAATGAAACTAACCGAAATTTATCTAATTTTTATCAATTTGTTTTGGTATATGCTAAAACTTCGCGTCTCGGTAAATATCCACCACTATTCACTTCCACTTCGGTGAATAATTGTTAATTATTTCATGATTGAGTCGGTTTTCTTTGATGTACGGTGGGCTTTATATAAGAAAAAAACTAGGAAAATCTCTGTCCAAGGTGGAAAAAATAAACAAAACTTTGTTGGAAAACCTTCCCTACCATGAAATAAGTTGGATAAATCCCTCGAACGTCGGTATGTATGCGATATACTGCCCTCGGACGCTACTCGTCCTCGGGGTTGTATCATACATCCCTCGTTTGAGGTAATTAACTCTTACATACTATAGCAGGAAATGTTGGTGGGGAATATTAGAGGGAATATTAGAGGGAAATATTAGAGGGGAATATTAAAGGGGAATATTAGAGGGGAATATTAGAGGGAATATTAGAGGGGAATATTAGAGGGGAATATTAGAGTTATTAGAGGGAAATATTAGAGGGGAATATTAGAGGGGAATATTAGAGAGGAATATTAGAGGGGAATATTAGAGGGAAATATTAGAGGGGAATATTAGAGGGGAATATTAGAGGGGAATATTAGAGGGGAATATTAGAGAGGAATATTAGAGGGAATATTAGAGGGAACATTAGAGGGAATATTAGAGGGAATATTAGAGAGGAATATTAGAGGGAAATATTAGAGGGGAATATTAGAGGGAAATATTAGAGAGGTATATTAGAGGGGAATATTAGAGGGAAATATTAGAGGGGAATATTAGAGTGGAATATTAGAGGGGAATATTAGAGGGGAATATTAGAGGGAAATATTAGAGGGGAATATTAGAGGGAAACATTAGAGGGAAATATTAGAGGGGAATATTAGAGGGGAATATTAGAGGGAAATATTAGAGGGGAATATTAGAGTGGAATATTAGAGGGGAATATTAGAGGGAAATATTAGAGGGAAATATTAGAGGGGAATATTAGAGGGGAATATTAGAGGGAAATATTAGGGGGAAATATTAGAGGGAAATATTAGAGGGAAATATTAGAGGGAAATATTAGAGGGAAATATTAGAGGGGAATATTAGAGGGGAATATTAGAGGGGAATATTAGAGAGGAATATTAGAGGGGAATATTTTAGGGAAATATTAGAGAGGAATATTAGAGGGGAATATTAGAGGGAAATATTAGAGAGGAATATTAGAGGGGAATATTAGAGAGGAATATTAGAGGGGAATATTAGAGGGAAATATTAGAGGGAAATATTAGAGGGAAATATTAGAGGGAAATATTAGAGGTATATTAGAGGGGAATATTAGAGGGAAATATTAGAGAGGAATATTAGAGGGGAATATTAGAGAGGAATATTAGAGGGAAATATTAGAGGGGAATATTAGAGGGGAATATTAGAGGGGAATATTAGAGGGAAATATTAGAGGGAAATATTAGAGGGAAATATTAGAGGGGAATATTAGAGGGAAATATTAGGGGGAAATATTAGAGGGAAATATTAGAGGGAAATATTAGAGGGAAATATTAGAGGGGAATATTAGAGGGGAATATTAGGGGGGAATATTAGAGAGGAATATTAGAGGGGAATATTAGAGGGAAATATTAGAGAGGAATATTAGAGGGGAATATTAGAGGGAAATATTAGAGAGGAATATTAGAGGGGAATATTAGAGGGAAATATTAGAGGGAAATATTAGAGAGGAATATTAGAGGGAATATTAGAGAGGAATATTAGAGGGAAATATTATAGAGGAATATTAGAGGGGAATATTAGAGGGGAATATTAGAGGGAAATATTAGAGGGAAATATTAGAGGGGAATATTAGAGGGGAATATTAGGGGGAAATATTAGGGGGAAATATTAGAGGGAAATATTAGAGGGAAATATTAGAGGGGAATATTAGAGGGGAATATTAGAGGGAAATATTAGAGGGGAATATTAGAGGGGAATATTAGAGGAGAATATTAATCTACTGTTTTGCCATTGTCATTCTTTTCATCCCTACACACCCCTGTTATAATCAAAAACGGCCATCAGCTTTTCAGACAGTTAATGTACAGGGGCTATTGAATATATTCCCCGAAAAGAGCAAAGGAGACAGAGCGATGTTAAAAATAACATACGTTAAAAGCGTCTGACGTGTCTTTATGGTCTTTTACATTGGGATATGTGCATCTGTGATAAATAGTGGTTGGACCAACATCAAGACCATCAAGCACTTTCATAATCTAAAAATAACAAGAAGTTTCAGAAAAGCTTCAGTAAAATCACAGTATATGCTCGCTATACACATAATTAAATAATACAAATCAAATAATCTAAAAGGTTGGTGTACTTCCTTAATATAGTATGAAGTCTAACATTTAGAGCGAATGCCCTTCGTCAGAGAGTGAAATGGGCACCTTCGCTCGAAACGGTGGACCTCCTACACATAATTTCCGGTAATACACCAACGTTTTAGAGTATTTGATTTGCATATCTCAATTAATATCTCTATTAATTGGCTTAATTTATAACAAGGCCTTCAATTTCAAAAGCAAACCTCGGAATGAATTCAGATCGTTTGAGTTAATCGACGTGGTTATTTCAGGTAGTAATTCCATAAGGGTGATTGTGATTTACAGACCGCCGCCATCGAATACGACCCACCTCACGCTTGAATTGTTTTTTACTGAGTTCAGGGCTTTCCTTGAAGAGATCAACAATGAGCCAGGGCGCTTGCTCATTTCAGGTGATTTTAATTTCACATTGATGACGTTAATAACAACAACAGTAAAAAGTTCCTGGAACTGATAAATGATTTTAACCTAAAGCAGCACGTCACACAAACCACTCACATTGACAATCACATACTGGATCTAATTATCACCAGACATACCAATGATATTGTTCATTCAATCTCCGTACAAGATCCTGGTATCTCAGACCCCTATGATGTTCATGCTAAAATTCACATAGAGAAACCAACATATCCCCGAAAGGAAATACAATATAGGAACTTGAAAAATTTAAACTATAAGAACTTATGTAAAGACATCAGCAATTCACCGCTCGTTCTAGACAGCGCTAACTCGTCATCGGTTAGTGATATTACAGGAAAGTATGATAGTACTTTGACAACTATACTAGACCTATATGCTCCGATAAAGAGAAAGACCATCACTATCCGTCCAAATTCCCCATGGTATACAGACGAAATAAAGCAGCTGAAAGTAATTAAACGACGTCTAGAACGTAAATGGCGCACCACCAAACTACCATCAGATAGAGACGCTTATGCAAAGCACTGTGTTAAAGTTAACTCTTCCATCTTCAATTCTAAAATGTCCTTCTATTCAAGTATTATTGACCAGCACAAGAACGACCAAAAAGTACTCTTTGATACAGTAAAAAAGATGTTACATACAACTACGGAAAATCTCTATCCATCAAGGGAATCTCCAGAAAAACTCGCCAACAATTTTGCCGACTTCTTCATTAACAAAATCACAAAGATCCGAGATGAACTGGCGCCTTCTGTGCTCCCGGCCACAGAAACTGCATACTCGTCCATAGCTGAGTTTACCAACTTCACCTCAGTTTCCGAAGATCAATTATCTAAATTAATATACAAGTTAACATCTAAATCTTGTGACATTGATCCGAACCCTGCCTCCGTCCTGAAGCATTGCCTCGATGTACTTCTGCCAGTAATTACAAAGGTCGTTAATTTGTCGCTATCCAACGCTGTCATGCCGCCTAGCCTAAAGATTGCCCTTCTAAATCCTCGACTGAAAAAACCCTCCATCGATCATGAGGAGTTTTCAAATTTTCGACCAATCTCAAATTTGAAAGTTGTGTCTAAGGTGATTGAAAAGACGCCACCCAAGTTAATGATTATATCAACGAGAATAATATGAACGAACTCTTTCAATCTGCTTATAAAATTAATCATAGTACGGAAACAGCCCTGATGAGAGTAAACAACGATATCCTTCGTGCGCTAGATGACAAGAAGTCAGTTATTTTGCTCCTTTTGGACTTATCAGCAGCATTTGACACTGTATACCACACCATCCTACTAGCTAGACTAAATCGTAGATTTGGATTCAAAGGTGCAGTACTCGACTGGTTTTCCTCCTATCTTTCTGTTAGGAAACAATTTGTGAAAGTCAATGGCGCTCAATCTATTCTCCATGACCTAACTTACGGACTACCACAAGGGTCAGTCCTTGGCCCATTGCTGTTCCTGTTATATACACACCCTCTAGCTGACGTGATTCGGAAACACGACATGGGCTTCCACCTATACGCAGATGACACCCAGTTATACCTGTCGTTTGATTCATCAGAAGAGCAGTTAGCACATGAGAAAATTGAAGCCTGCACCCATGACATCGATAAGTGGATGTCTGATAACATGCTAAAAATGAATAGGGGAAAGACTGAACTTTTAATTCTTCATGCCCGTCATCGCCTCCCACCAGATATTTCGTCTGTCTCCGTCTGTAACGCAGTTATCAGTGAATCATCTACAAGTGTTAAGAACATCGGTTCGACTCGACAATGTCTATGGAAAACCATATTAATGTAATTTTCAAATCAGCTTTCTTTCATTTACGAAATATAAGCCGAATACGTAAATATCTGTCATCTCAGTCTGTCGAAACTCTGGTCCACGCCTTCATTACCACCAGACTGGACTTTTGCAACTCATTATTGTACGGCTTACCAAATCAACTTATCCAACGACTACAGAGTGTACAAAACTCGGCTGCAAGATTAATATCCCTCACCACAAAGTATGAGCATATTTCTCCTATTTTGCAAGAATTGCATTGGCTTCCTGTACAATATAGAATCCATTTTAAGATCATTCTTCTTACATTCAATTGTTTAAATAATTCTGCACCAGCCTATCTAAAAGATCTCATTGAACAATATGTACCTAGGCGTGCTTTAAGATCTGGCAATAAAAACTACTTAACTATACCTCGCTACAAATTGGAAACCTACGGACGCAGATCCTTGTCAGTAGCTGCCCCACTTCTTTGGAACTCATTACCTCAAGACATGAGAGACGCGACTATAGATCCTGAAGTTTTCAAGAAAAAGTTAAAAACTTACTTTTTTAAAACTGCATTTAACATTTAGTAATTTTTAGGAACATATTTTATCTATAGGAAACTTTATTTTTCTTCAAATTTTAATATTTTTATTTTAAATAGCATAGTTAATGTTAAAATGTTAAGCGCTGATGGACTATAGGGAATAAGCGCTATATAAGTACTTACTATTAATATTATTATTATTAAGGGAAATCAGCACCGGTGATTTGGATATCGGAAGAATAAATTACATAATAATTTAAGCAAACTTTCACCTATTTTTCTCTTAAAATACTGATTTGTTTGAGATGTAATATGAAACACTCGGAAGGTGTTTAATCAGGATAACCAAACACCTGGAAGTTTCTTAAAAAACCTCAGCTTCGCTTTATAGGTTAATTCAACAAACGTCTCGCTGTTTGGATATCCTGATGAAACACTCTTCCTCGTGTTTCATGTTATATATGAACAACGAGACCGAGTGTTTCACCGGGATATCCAAACACGAGAAAACAATGTATGAAAACACGAGCGCGAAGCGCGAGTGTTTTTGTTAATTGTTTTCGAGTGTTTGGATATCCCGATGGGACACGAGCTCGAGTTGTTCATATAGCAATTAGTTATAATTTAAATTGCAGTTTACAATTTTGAAGATTATTTGCATGCGTAATTAAGATATTAGATGAACAACGTTGTTCATCTAATATCCAGGTCACGCGTATTGTGTTGGCATGGTTCACCGGGGTATCCAACCGCAATCACCTGATTAATTCGCCTACTCTGATTGGTTAATTAACTCATGAATTATTCATGAATTTGAGATATATCTAAAGCAGCACTTGTATGTACGATAAGGCGTATATTATCTGATTTCCAAACACCGAGACGAGTGTTGAAAAACGAGGCGATAGCCGAGTTTTCTAACACACTTCGAGGTGTTTTGAAATCAGATAATCGATGTCTTTCGAGTATATGGTATAGCATCTCAAACGAACCTGAGAAATTTGAGGGAAAAGTTGACTTAATTTATGGACTTTTATTACCACATTTTCGGGCTCCGCTCGAAACGTCAGTATTCCGTCACTAAAAATCTTGGCAGTTTACCACATTTTCACTTTGCTATATTTCCTATCTTATCCGTGCTGATTAAATATGAAGCCGTTCCTCGTCGCAGTCTTCAACCTCTCTGTTTTACTCGTATCTTTTTTCTAATTTGGTGACTGAGTATAAGTTGAATTATCATACATTTGAATTTGTGTCTCATTGTGTTCAATATCGATGCAATGATGATAAACATTTTTAAAAGTCTTTATCTATAGCTGTTGTTAGACGTATTCAACGGAAGTGTAACTAAACCAGCCTCCTGTCGGGAACCTATTGAGCCTCTTCGAGGAAAAAAAACAGAACCTGTTCGGACGAAGGCTGTGTCTCTTCAAAGGAAAACTAACCCTCTTCGGAGGAAAACTAAGACACTTCAGAGGTAAACTGAACCTCTTCGGGGTTAAACTGAGTTTCTTTGGGGAGCAAATAAAATGAGCCTCCGAGAAAAAAATGAAACAGAATGATACTATACGAATGACAACAATGCAGCATTGCGCCAGCGGGATGACAGATATTATTATACATTCAAACTTCATTCTCGTTTCTTATTGGTCAACATACGCGCGACGTCATTTCCGTCGAATACTGTGAATTATTGGACGGAGGTGTCCTTAAAAAATATTGGACGCTGATGACATTATTAGGAAAAGCGCGCGAAAATTACAAAATAAAAATGGCTTGTAGTAGATTACTACCAGACTGTCACTTTATTTGTATATTTTTAGTGAGAACTTTTTTTTATTACATATTTTGAACAATGTATAATAAAACAATTATTGGATTCGGCTTACGCATGACATTCGGTCAATGTTATCCGCCTCAGCCTTCGGTTTCGGCAGATAACATTGACCTTGGTCTGGGTAATTCTTGATATCATGCTCAGCCTCATCCAATAACTGTTTAATAATATGAGTCAAAGGGAAACGAACGTTTTGCTGTGTGGAACGCACATTTAATCAACAAGAAATCTGCCTCCATTTGTGACTTTATAATTTCAAAGCGTATTGATGTTCTTGCGGTTACTGAAACCTGGCTTTCTAACAAGAATGCAGCTGATACTACCATAGCTGAAATTATCAATACCTTACAAGATTACAAGTTTCTACATTTGCCAAGATCCCATGCGAAAGGAGGTGAAGTTGGGGTATTCCTTCCGTCCTTCGCAAGGGTTTGACCGTAAATGAAAATGATGTCTTAACGTTTGCATCAATGGAATATATGGATCTTTCCATATCATCGTTTCAAACGCATATTCGCCTCATCACAGTTTATAGACCTCCCCAATCTCGTAAGAACAAGCTTACGACATCCATGTTCTTCAATGAATTTTCTACGTTTTTAGAAGAGTTAGTTGTTGTTCCGGGTTATTTGTTAATTGCTGGGGATTTCAATTTTCATATGGATGTTGTTAATGATGACGATGCTACTAGGTTTACGGAACTCCTGGATTCAGCAGGTTTACAACAAAGAGTTACTGGTATGACTCATCGATGTGGCCACACACTGGAACTTATTATCGATCGTCAGGAGGATAGTTTGCTGTCTACTGCCATGGAGATCGTCTCTGATTTACCTTCAGATCACAGTGCTGTTGTTTGCAGCATGGATTTTCCGATAACCCAATCATCTAAAAAAGTTATTAATCATCGCGATTTACGTCGTATAGACTTACAGACATGGCGAAAAGATATCCTTGACTCGCAATTAATTTGTTCGTCCGTATCTGATGTAAATACTGCTACTGAACAGTTCAATTGTGTATTGTCTGAGCTTTTGGACAAACACGCACCCAAACGTACACGCTCAATTACCCTTCGCCCAAATTCTCCATGGTTTAATGATAGTTTAAGAGTTATGAAGAAACAAAAACGACAGTTTGAGCGTAAATTTCTCTCTACACGCCTTCAGGTTCATCATCAATTGTACAAGGAACAATGTCGTATGATATACAGTACGCAAAGGCAATTGATTTTGCAAAAACAGAATTTTATAAGGCAAAGATATCTTACTCTGATCAGAATCAGCTATTCACATGATTGAGGGCATGTTCCGAGTAAAATCTATTCCTTTATTGCCATCACATGATTCTTCGTATGACCTGGCTGATGCTTTTAGTTGTTATTTTTCAACTAAGATTCAGTTACTTCGAGATAAACTTACTAGTACACATGAGTCAGTTAAGAAGCTATCTATAGCAGTTGACTCTCCTTGCTGTAAAAGCTCACTCAGTGAATTTACTGCTGTATCTGAAAGCTTTGTCTGTAACACTATCAAACAGTACTCGTCTAAGTCCTGTGCCTTAGATCCTGTACCTACACATCTGCTAAAGGAATCTCTTGACGTGTTAGCTGCCCCAATTACTGACATTATCAATTCATCTTTGTCCACAGGAGTATTTCCTCTTTCACTTAAGAAAGGTCTTATCTGCCCATCTATTAAAAAACCTACAGTGATAAAGAGCAATTCCCTAACTATAGACCTATTACTAACGTGGCTTTCTTGTCAAAAGTATTACAGCGGATTGCTGCCAGATAGACAACAGACCATCTTATTGAGAATAACCTCCTTGCAAAAATGCAATCTGCTTATAGACTCTTTCATAGCACAGAGACAGCAGTTCTGCGTGTTTTCAATGACATCCTTAATGCACTTGATGAAAATCAGGAAGTAGTGTTGGTACTGTTGGACTTATCATCTGCGTTCGACACCATTGACCACACCGTTCTATTGGAGAGACTTCAGCATCGTTATGGGTTTAGTGGAACTGTACTAGCCTGGTATCACTCATACCTTTCTGATCGGGTACAGTCAGTTATGGTGAAGAATATATACGCATTCCTCAAACAAACCATTGCAATATGGTGTACCTCAGGGTTCTGTACTGGGTCCACTTCTCTTTTCACTCTTCTTTGCGCCATTGGAAGATGTGATCAAAGCCCATGGCCTTGATTGCATAATGTACGCTGATGACACACAGCTGTATATGCCTATAAAATCTCCATGTGATCGACCTGCTGCTCTAGCTAAAATTGAGTTATGTATTAAGTACATCACCAACTGGTGTACTATGAATGGTCTTATATGCAATCCGAGTAAAACCGAGATTGTCCATCTATCATCACGTTTTATGCATTGTGAACCAATACCAGAAATATGTGTCAATCATGTGAAAATCCAACCGGCTCCGGTTGCACGTGATCTCGGTGTTGCTGTAGATAGACATCCAAAATTAAATACTCATGTAAATAACATCTGTAAATCGCCACTTTTGCTATCAGAAATATCGGCAAGATCAGGAAATATTTGATTAAAAAGGACTGTGAGAAGTTGGTGCATGCATTCATAACATCAAAACTTGACAGCTGTAATAGCATCCTATATGGCTTACCAGAAGCTTAATTGAGCAAGTTACAGCGAATTCAAAATACAGCTGCTAGACTTGTAACAGGGGTTAAAAAATCGGAGCATATCTCCCCCGTGCTTCGTAATCTTCACTGGTTGCCAGTGAGATCAAGGATTGTATTTAAGATACTAATAATTACTTTCAAGGCTTTGCATGGCCAGGCGCCTGTTTATATTACTGATTTGCTAAATAAATATAAACCTACTCGTGCTTTGAGATCATCAGACCGTAATCTGCTGCTTGAGGCACAATCCAAAAACGGTGACTCATGTAGACAGAGCGTTCTCGGTTTCCGCACCAAAACTGTGGAATTCTCTACCACAGGAAATTAGAAGCTTTGATATGTTGGGTAATTTTAACTCAGCAGTTAAGACTTTTATTTTTTTAAATTAATAGTTTTTTGTTCAATAATGAAACTGTAATAAGTTTTATAAGTAAATTTAAGAATATTATTATTATTATCATTATCATTATTCATTGAGACTATTGTATAATGCTCCTAATACGTCTATTATTATTATTATTATTGACGGTAAACATATCCGTAATCTTTGAGTTCTGCCAAGAAGAAAGGAAATTTTATCGATGTGGCTCTACTCAACTAAATTAGCTGCTTTCGAGAGAGGGCTTGTATATTTACCTAAATTACAAAATTACAAATTACAAATTATTAATTAATACAATACAAACATCTATCGATTAAAATAGTTTAAGGAGGATCAAATAGTAACAAAATAGTTTGTAATGTATACAATTAATTATTAAATATCACCAATTCTCCACATAGTTTAAAGATCTAGTAGAGCAAAGACAAAATGCGTATTCACAGAGAGGAAAAGATATTCTTAAACTTTCTAAGGTGAATACCACCACGTATGGACTAAAGTCTTGGTGGTATCAAGCTGCCTAGTTATGGACAACTCTCCGAGATTCAGCCAGATCGGCAAAGAACTATAATGTATTTAAAAATTGTATAAATGGCATCGACTTTGAGGATATTTTAAAAGTATATTTTAGTTTCTTACTATATTTATGTATTCTTTCTATATTATTTATAAACTATTTTCATTTGTATTATATTTATATTAGGATTTTCGTGGCAATACCTGTAAATTAGCTGAGTGTAACAAAGTGTATAATTGATAACGTTAAAAAATTGCGTTGCGTTTATTGCATTGCATTGCATTGCATTGCATTGCATTGCATTGCATTGCATTGCATTGCATTGCATTGCATTGCATTGCATTGCATTGCATTGCATTGCATTGCATTGCATTGCATTGCATTGCATTGCATTGCATTGCATTGCATTGCATTGCATTGCATTGCATTGCATTGCATTGTATTGCATTGCATTGCATTGCAAAACAATGCTATAAATGCCAGTAATGTCTTTGATATATTCATTCAGACATCTTTATAAAGTAAAATTGTTTGAACCTTGGAGCATCATTAGAATGTGAAGTTGATCGATCAGGTTGTTGTAATTTTGAGACTAAAAAATAGGATTATTTGCATCTGATGTACTGAAAAACAAACCTCTCTCTTTGTGACGTCATTTCCTGTATTCATCAGTAGAATACTCTTGTCAATACCAGCAACAGCAACACGAGATCCAGGTTTTGCTTTTAATATCAACTTTGTCTTGGAGCCAGGCTTTTTCTCCTTGTCCACAAAACTCACAGCAACCTTGAACAGGAAAGAAATATTAGAAACTTTAGTTTGGAATATATAGTTCGAACATGCGATATTCGTCATTTATTTCGCTAGCTAGTGTTAACGGGATAAACATAGGCGTACCAGGCGGGGCAGAATGCCCCCAAACGTTTTAAAAATGAAAATTTTGGGAACTTTTTGCAAGATATTTCGGGTATATTCGGATAATATTGTTGTTAAATATTCATGAAAAATTTATATTTTTAATTGTTTTAATACTATTAAAAGTAATATATAATATTTTAACATTAACATAATATATTAGAGTTGTTTTGAAGTTGCCCGGTTTAAATTATACTGACGACTATATAACATACGATGGATGAAGTACTCTCCTATTTTGGTGAGGATCCGCTGAGAAATCTAGTCACATATGGAATTGCGCCTGCCACACTGCATCCGACAAATGTTTGCCCCCAAACATAACTGGTCAGGTACGCCTACGGGGATAAATTTATATCAATCGCCACCTTATTTTAGCTGTGGCCAAACAAAATGCCATAATTATGTTCGATATAAGGAAGAACAAATACAGTGCGTAATGGCACATACGTTGCCCTAGTAGGTTTCAAGTTGTTATTGCAGTTAGTATTCGATACTAGGGCTATTTTTACGAACCAATTACAAACCAGAGCTTTTCAGCTTGATAGCGGCCATCATGAAAACTACCATGCGGGGCAATGTATTTGCTCTTCAGGGCGACCTTTGTGAGCTACGTATAGAAGTTCCTCTCAAAAATGGCCCTGCTATACCGTGAAATAAAACGTAATTTTATTGGCTGGTTACCAGTTTGATAAAACAATTCAAACGAGATCATGTAGTAAAGAAACTGGCACCACCTTTGAGGAGCGACTGTGCAGAACATCAACGTACAGGGTTACTTGGTCAGGTCAACAAGGACATGGAACGCGCTACCAAAGGAAGTGCTCCGTCGCGCAACATCTCTGACAAAATTTTAAAATAATCTAAAAAATTACTATGACTGCTCTACGCTCAACTTTCAACGCTGAGGATTCACGTACATTGAAAACCGTCTGTGTCAAGTGTAATTCGGCTCGCAGTTTATTGGTTCTCCCTTCTTGTTGTTTTTAAACTACACTCGTGTCCTTGGTCTTCGTGTGATTTTTCTTTGTGTAATTGTCTGTTTGATTAGTTGCTTGTTTGTTTGTTTGCTTGGTGTCTGTCTGTCTGTCTGTCTGTCTGTCTGTCTGTCTGTCTGTCTGTCTGTCTGTCTGTCTGTCTGTCTGTCTGTCTGTCTGTCTGTCTTTCTGTCTGTCTGTCTGTCTGTCTGTCTGTCTGTCTGTCTGTCTGTATGTCTGTATGTATGTCTGTCTGTCTGTCAGTCTGTCTGTCTGTCTGTCTGTCTCGCTCTCTGTCTGTTTACTTGTATACTTGTTTGTCTGTTTACTTGTATACTTGTTTGTCTGTTTACTTGTATACTTGTTTCTGTCTTCTTTTCATTCTACTCATTTCTTTTTCCTGTTCAGTTTTTTGTACCTCATTCAAAATATAGTAATAGTGGATCCGCAGTAATTGGCCTTCAGCTGTTGCGGTTTTCCCGCCTTCTAACTTGTATTTCTATGTATGTATTGACATATTATTGTAATCATGTAAGGCAAAAGCTTAAAAAAAATGTTATTATTGGTTGGTTGAACGCCCTTAAGCGACCAAGACGTGTTCTCTTCATGCATCATGTATTATTTTCCAATTGTGAAACTGCTTACAAATAACCCCAAATACGATATTACTGATATACGGTATTAATATATACACTGTTGTAATGAATGTGGGAGAGCTTGGAATAGACAGACGACACATGGACGATCGTCAAACTCATATCCTCACTGAGAAAAATTATAATGAGTCCCGGACAGAAAGCGTCTCACCGGCAATCAGAAGGTTACAGGTTCGATTCCTGTACGGGACTCAGAATAATTTTTATGAGGATATGAGATTACTGATATATAGATGCTAAAATAATCAACAAGTAGAAAGTGGTGCATTTGTAATAATACCAGCAAGGGAAAATTGTAAGGGTCTGCTCGGATAACGATCTTAAATGGTAGGCCCTCCAAACCCCTATCAATTGGACTTCTATAGCCTGTTGGGGTATTCCGTTCACACCAAAAATGTGATAAAACATAATAAACTAAAACTAAACTATTGTATTCGAAATGATGACTGATTTTATCGTCAGATAATTAGCATTTTGGACAAACAAACCACCAGAGAACATCAACGCAAAACTCAAAAACATAAAAAAAAATTTTGTTTCTTAGGGCTCCTTTTGGATAACAGTTTCTGTGTAAACTGAGTAGACTACTCTGTATAAATAAAGGCATCGTCATCATCATCATATTCAACTATTCACTAGCTTTAGTAGAATCTATATCAGTAATATATGGTATTTGGATTAATAGACACATTAAATCTTGCACCATTTCATTACAAAAATAATCTACGACGCACCTGATTTTCAAGCGTATCCTCGATGTCATAGATAATACTATCAGCCACCGTTTCGGTATCCGACCGGACATAGTACACTAAGACCCGGCAAAAAGGTACCATCTCCTGAGTAACCGGAAACTTAAGCTCGAATTCTCTTACGATCGGTTTTGTTATTGGTGGATTAGTAATCGGTTGCTGAGTCAGTCCTTCTGTAAAATTGGGGTATTGAGTATGGATGCCAGAATGTACCAAGTTCCCTTTACACATGATCTTAAATGAAGTAGAAGTCAACAATAAAGTTATATAATAAGTTGGTATAAGCTATCAAGACGACAGTAATAGAAGACGTTCTAGGCTGTGAGGGCTTCTGCGATTTAGCTCTCTACTTTCTGATGTTCATCAGTTGCGCGAAAGATGTCATTCAAAATACGCAAAACTGCTATCTTTACTTTGTGAAAGCGTCTTTTAAACCTTGCATTTTTGCAAGGAGGTTATTTTCGAGAAGGTATATTATTGTCTGCGTCGCACCAATCTAATGGCGATAGCAAGACAGTGGTAGCAAGATAGTGGTAGTAATACAGTCATGGTAGCAATAGGGTAGCAAGCTAGGACAGTTGTAGCAATACAGTCATGGTAGCAAGACAGTAGAGTCATAGTATCAAGATTGTCATGGTACCAAGAGTAGCAAGGCAGTTGTAGCAAGACAGTCATGGTAGCAATACAGTTATGGTAGCAAGACTGTTGTGGAAGCAAGACAGTAGTAGCAAGACAGTCATGGTAAGCAAGACAGTCATGGTAGCAAGACAGTGGTTGCAAGACAGTCATGGTAGCAATACAGTGGTAGCAAGATAGTGGAAGAAAGACAGTCATGATAGCAAGACAGTGGTAACAAGACAGTCATGATAGCAAGACAGTGGTAACAAGACAGTCATGATAGGAAGACAGTGGTAGAAAGGCAGTGGTAGCAAGACCGTCATGGTAGCAAGACAGTAGTAGCAAGACAGTCATGGTAAGCAAGACAGTCATGGTAGCAAGACAGTGGTAACAAGACAGTCATGATAGGAAGACAGTGGTAGAAAGACAGTGGTAGCAAGACTGTTGTGGAAGCAAGGCAGTGCTAGCAAGACAGTTGTGGTAGCAAGACAGTGGTAGCAAGACTGTTGTGGAAGCAAGGTAGTGGTAGCAAGACAGTCGTGGTAGCAAGACAGTGGTAGCAAGACAGTGGTAGCAAGACAATCATTGTAGCAAGATAGTGCATGGTATCAAGACAGTTATGGTAGCAAGAGTAGCAAGACAGTGGTAGTACGACAGTTCTAGTAAGACTGTCATGATAGAACGACAGTGGTAGTAAGACTGTTATGATAGCTAGACAGTGGTTGCAAGACAATCGTGGTAGCAAAAGTATCAATACAGTTGTAGCAAGACAGTCGTGGTAGCAATACAGAGGTAACAAGACAGTCATGGTAGGAAGACAGTGGTAGAAAGCAGTGGTAACAAGACTGATGTGGAAGCAAGACAGTAGTAGGAAGACAGTCATGGTAGCAAGACAGTGCATGGTAGCAAGACAGTGGTAGCAAGATAGTCATGGTAGCAAGACAGTGGTTGCAAGACAGTCATGGTAGCAAGAGTAGCAAGACAGTGGTAGCAAGATAGTGGAAGAAAGACAGTCATGGTAACAAGACAGTGGTAACAAAGCAGTCATGGTAAGAAGACAGTGGTAGCAAGCCTGTTGTGGCAGCAGACAGAGGTAGCAAGACAATCATTGTTGCAAGACAGTGCATGGTAACAAGACAGTTATGGTAGCAAGAGTAGCAAGACGCGGTAGTAAGACTGTCGTGGTAGCGAGACAGTTATAGCAAGACAGTCATGGTAGCAAGAGTGCAAGACAGTCATGGTAGCAAGACAGTGGTAGCAAGACAGTCATGATAGCAAGACTGTCATGGTAGCGAGAGTAGAAATGCAGTGGTAGCAAGACTGTCATCGTATCAAGAGCATCAAGGTAGTTGTAACAAGTCAGTTATGGTAGCAAGACAGTCATGGTAGCAAAACAGTCATGGTAGCAAGGCAGTGGTAGCAAGACAGTCATGGTAGCAAGTCAGTCATGGTAGCAAGACAGTCATGGTAGCAAGACAGTCGTGATAGCAAGACAGTCATGGTAGCAAGACAATCATGGTAGCAAGACAGTGGTAGCAAGAGTAGCAAGGCAGTGGTAGCAATACAGTCATGGTAGCAAGTCAGTCATGGTAGCAAGACAGTCATGGTAGCAAGAGACAGTCGTGGTAGCAAGAGTAGCAAGGCAGTGGTAGCAAGACAGCCATGGTAGCAAGACTGTCATATTAGCAAGACAGTCGTGGTAGCAAGACTGTCACGTTAGCAAGACTGTCATGTTAGCAAGACAATCATGGTAGCAAGACAGTCATGGTATCAAGACTAGCAAGACAGTCGTTGTAGCAAGAGTAGAAAACCAGTCGTAACAAGACAGTCATGGTAGCAAGAGTAGCAAGACAGTGGTAGCAAGACAGTCATGGTGGCGAGACAGTCATGGTAGCAAGACAGTCATGGTAGCAAGACAGTGATGGCAGCAAGACAGTCATGGTGGCAAGACAGTGACAGTGGTAGCAAGGCAGTCATAGTAGCAAGACAGTGGTAGTGAGACAGTCATGGTAGCAAGACAGTGGTAACAAGACAGTCATAGTAGCAAGACAGTCGTTGTAGCAAGACAGTGGTAGCAAGACAGTGTAAGACAGTCGTTGTAGCAAGAGTAGCAAGACAGTTGTAGCAAGACATGCAGTGGTAGCAAGACAGTGGTAGCAAGACAGTCATGGTAGCAAGACAGTGGTAGTAAGACAGTCATGGTAGCAAGACAGCGGTAACAAGACAGTCATAGTAGCAAGACAGTGGTAACAAGACACAGTGGCGAAGCTAGCGGTCATGCTAGTCATGCTCAGCATGACTAAACATTTCCTGAAAATATATAGTTTTGTTTGCTTTTATTTACTTTATTTGAAATCTCTCCTTAGAACTTTGAAGTCGTGTGCATTTCGAAGAGAACAAGCAATAATAGTTCACGCATATTACGCGGATATTCTCGCTCCTTATCCGGCCCTGTCGATTGATCGGGCGTCTCGCCGTCTTCGTTTCCAGGCTCTTTTGTTCAGCCTGGCCCCGGCCCAAGTCATGCTCTTTGTGAATAGCATGACCAGCCATATGAACAGTCGTGCTTATTCTCGAAATATGATTGGTTGACGGCACTTGACGCATGCTCAGTTTGCCTATTTTAGACAAGCTGGTCATGCTATTTTGGATGAGCATGACCATAGCCTGATAGCCCAAAATATTAGCTATCCGCCTGACCAACTATGGCCTGACTGCACAGCACGTCTGTTTAAGGAGATCCTTGATTTATCATGGCATCAACGAGCTCTGATTCTGTCCAAACAGTCCTTGTTTGTGAACTGCTTAGAAAACCTCAACGAGAAAAATCTTCTTGTTGGACAGCGACCAATGCCGGTTCTTGGCCATTCGTCTTTCTTTCGTTTTATTGGCAATGAATCGCAGTTGAAAATGTTTACCGAGAATTGTAAACCGGCAAACCATTGCAAAGATTCTCTCCAAGATGACTAGATGACAGAAGCACGGATGAGAGATCAATCATGAAGACGGAATGGACAGCCCCGAAGGGCGAAGGACAGGAAGATATTATTATGCTGTGTTGACATTTATCCGTGAGACTCCGTAATATTAATTATTATGAAACGTTTTTGTCTGATTTAAATAAATTCTATATCGAAATTATTACTTGAATCTGGCGAATCGAACGCTGTACGTTTCATCTACTTAAAATATGAATATCAGATGTTATATGAGAAAATGCGTAAGCGAGTAAAGTACATTAAGTACCCAAACCTCGTCTTTAAATTAAAATCAAAGGACATGGCTTTAAGATCTATTCGACGTTTACCCGGTGATTCAATGCTTTTATGTCCATTAAAGCGATATAATTTCGTAAAAGATATGTTTCGTATACCTTGCCGTTGATTTTTATAAACGTTTTGTCACACGAAGACCTTCAATCGAACAGATATTAGAAAAAATAGCATTGCCGTGTTTACTGTTTACATTAAAATTTGCGTGTCAGGCGTTATGCATTGGGAGGGCTGAGGGCGGGCTAGCCTGCGTGCGACGGCTAGGCATGCTGACGCGCTCTGATATAAAGAGAAACGGTCCAAAATATGAAATTTTATAAACCTTTGAGCTGAAAAATCACCGCTCAGAATGCAGGAAATGCTATTTACGGGAATCTATATTTTAAAATTTTCCGGGGGGGCATGCCCCCGGACCCCTCTAGAAAGCCTCGCGCCTTCGGCGCTCGGATTATTAGTTAGCATGACCTCCCATTTGGGACCAGCTTCGCCACTGACAAGACAGTTATGGTAGAAAGAGTAGCAAGACACAGTGATAGTAACAAGACATTCGTGGTAGCAAGACAGTCGTAGTAAGACAGTGCAAGCAAGACAGACATGATAGGAAGATAGTGGTAAAACACGGAAGGAAGACTAAATACAGTAAAACCATGAGTAAACCAGTGAAAGGTAAAATAAATACTTACTCTATGATGAAAATGCAGTTCTTTTCCAGTATCGTTGCGAACAGTGTAAAGCACTTTGACAGAACCTTCGTGGTTGACCTAAAGGAAAATGGTTTGTAAATACGAATTTTATTTTACAACCCAAACGAACATCACCTAGTGTAGTCAAAGCAGATTGATAAGAACTGTTCATGTACGTTTCTACTTGCCAAGAACTCAGAAAAGGTTAGTCATATTTATTTATTCGACATATTTCCTTGTGTTAAACTATGTTCAAAAACGTGTATAGAATAATCTGTAAGGTATTTTAGCGAGCGATGTCTTATACATCGCGTTTTAGATTGATAAGCTATACTGACTATAAAAGTAAAAGCACTAATTTTTGGATTGTTTCACGGCTGTCGATGTTTTTTTTTTCTGAACCGTATTATATTACCGCTATTTTTCTTCACTGACGAGCAGCTTGAGGTAAGGACTATAGTATTTTATTAGCCTCACTAAATAAGTAATACTGTCACAGATTGACATTTGTTTGTTGTGCGTAGGATGACGGTCAAGACTGTAGCTCGGATTGACAACAAACTTGTTTTTTGTAAAAACTGCCGTCTTTTTTCGGGCAGAGTCGTAAAATATTGAAAATCATTTGTTCATCTCTTCAACAATCATGCTAATAAGCTTTCAAATGTTGTCTTAAATGTTTGTTACTCAAACTATTCTGTTAAATAAAGATTTTTTAACAAAATTACTTGTTGATTTCATCGTGTCGCCGATTGCCGTCGACACAACCAACAAAAGTTTAGCTATGAAACTAGGGAAATTCTTATATCTTACCTCGAAATCGTTCAACTCTATATTTAGTTGCTTCTTTAGTTTGTTTTTGAATGGCATTGTTCTTTAATTTTATTCACTTTTTTGTACGTAATATCGATAAATCGAGAAGCCGCCATTTTTAAAACGCTCGCACGAGAAACTCTATAGCCACCTGTCAATTTCTACTAATAAGAGATAGTAGTAAAATTGTAATTTATTTAACTTGGCAAGAAATATTTATTAATTATTTGTGTAAAATATTTAGATACTAGTATATTTTAGGCTCTTTTTGTCCAAATTATATATTGTTTTTGGTTAGTCGATGTATTACATTTCTTCACTTGATATTTGTTTAGCAATACGGGTATGATCTTGTCTATGATGTTGACGAGTTGGTAGAATATTCTGATCTAGGACGTTGATACCCTGATGTAAATTCATTTATAGTAATAAAACTATTACTATTATATAATTTTCCAGTTCCCGTTCGAACTGAAATTTGAATTACAATTCGCGAGTTTGACTGCGAATTTGAATTTTGGTTTTTATTAGTTAAATTCGTACCTTTGTTGGAGCTTTCCTTGTTTTGACAAGTTGAACATAGCTCAAACTCGGCGAATACCAAGTCACAGCAGTGTGGTAGTCGCTAACACTTCCAGAGTCCCCCACCTTCATTTTCGCCTGAAATTAAAAAGTGAATTAATAAAATAACATGTTCTAAGGATTTATAGTGAAGGGAAGTTTCTGTTGTTGGAAAAGTTTAAGACCAAACTGGGACCAGTTGCGAAAAATGCAACATTAAGTCGTTCCGGCTGGAATTAAACCCGCGGCCCTTGTACCATTATATACACAGAACTCGTGACTTGGCAATTAGGCAATGGCCGCTGTAGCTCAGTGGTCAGAGCACTGCACAATTTTACACCTTACAGAAGCATGCGACCTTTTCTTCTAATTGTTTTAGTTTCAGATAAATTTGTTTTTTATCGTATTTTTGGTAAATTGAAGGCCGCCAGTTTTGTTCTGATTGCAGGAAATGTGGTAAATTTCGCATGCAAAGTCTTGTCCAGCTTAGAGCATAGTTATGACATTATTTTAGTAGATTTATCCGGTAAATACGTACGTAAAATGAACAGGTTTTGTGATTGGCTATATGGAACAAAGGTAGTTAGGGTTAGGAAGACACTTAAGGCGAGGGGTTGCGGTTAGGATTGGTGTTGTGTTGGGGATATTGGTGTTGTTTGACTATTATGATCAAAATAACACAAATGGGCAATTGATGATTATCATCAAAATAACGGTGTTCTAGTAATGTCTGAAACCGCTGGGTCAGTTTTGTTGGTTCACACAGTAACTCTAAGTCAACTGGAGGTTAACTCGAAATTAACTCAAACTCATGGAATACAAGATCCCACAAAGATACCTTGCTCAATGTCATTATTTACCTTTAATTTCAATGTCTTTGCATTCGGGGGCGCATTCACTATTTCAATAAATACACCACTTTTTGCTATTATCTTCTTCTTATAAATAGTAGCAGTTGGCTTATGCCATCTATATTTTCCCTGATAACTGTATTCGACAGATAACTCCACTACAGCTCCAGTTACTGGTGTACCATCTTTACGAGTGACCTTGAGCTAGAGAACAAAAAGATAAGGTATTTACGAATAATGCCAACAGTAACTATGTTGGTGACCATACCTCAAACGCTATTCCCGACTATGAACAACCCGAGCACGATCCGCCCAGTGGACGTTTTTGGTGTTACATGTTGCTGTACCCGTTCCTCACGTTGTAAGCAATAAATTATTGGCGTTTTAATAGCATTGTAAGCGCATACGTGTAACTGTCAATTACTAGTCCCACATTCATAGTGTCTCTCACTAGTCTACTAATTTAGGACCCCAAGTAGGGGAGTGGATGTGCTGGGGGTTACGAACGGAGAAAATAGGGCCGGGGAGATAAGCTTAGAAAACTCGCCAAACGGGAGTTTAGGACCTTTGTTGTTTTGGGCATAGCTTCCACTTGCCAGGAAATTTCCTGGCAAAAGGAAATATTGGGCTCTGGCAGGAAAAAATGGCAGGAAATCCTTTTTGGAAGGAAATTGGCAGGAAATATAATGAAATGGCAGGAAATTCTGAGATTCCAACCATTGGGGCTTTAAAATAGTCTATGTGTGGCGTAGTAACTAGTAAAATGTTGAATATACAAGAAAGCTACCTATCATAGAGTTTTCAAACGCTGGCAATTTGATTTGGGCCTTCGTCAACTTCGGAAATCGCTCGGTACGATTCGGAAATTGCTCGCGAATAGCTCGCAGGCTCAACTCAAATGGGAAGCGGTTGAAAAAATATGTTAAAAAAATAACAAATGTTTGAAAACGACGAAAATCGGGGGCGACGCCCCCAATGGCCCCAATGGAGAAATTTGAGGGGGGGAGGAGATGTTCTGAGCATCGAGTCAAATCCAATTATCAAATTGCAAAAACACATTGATAAGCAACTCGCAGGTATCTCATAATTCGCGTGGTCTTTAGCATAGGCGGAAATTTAAGGCAAGGGCATCCGACGACATAGACGTCAAACAATTCAAAATGTGTTGGTCAGCGGCTAAACGTAACAAAGTATCAATGTTCTAGCACCATGTGACTGACTCATCTGTTATGTAATTATGTAAAATGCGGAAGCTCCTGCTCCTTCAAGACTTGAAAATCTTATGCTGATGTCTGTGGAAGCTGATTTATTGGAAGAGCTTGATTTTAATCACCAAATGTGTGATCATTACAGCGTTATTGAACATATCCATTACTATGAAGAGCCTGAATAGGGGATATTTTGTATCTTTAAATCTTTGTCTTTGCGTTATAGGAGACTAGGAGTCACCCAAAACAAGAAACAAAATTTCCTTAATGGAAAAATTAATTGATTAAAATATTCTGTACTTATTAACAAGTTCTATGATTCTATGAAACGTTTTCGATTTAGAGTTGTTTATCAATGAATTTTGAATTGTGCCATGTTCTGATTTAGTAATAACAAAATTTTGCGATTTATGGGCATCAGATTACTTTTAAAAAATCGCCTCATGATGCGGGAAATGGTGTTTCAGAGAAATCCAAAATTTCCCGGGGAGCATGCCGCGCACCTCCTAGAAAACTAGCGCCTTGAATATTTTCGCCCCCCCCCCCCCCCCCCCCCCAAAGCATAGATCCTGGCATAAAATCAATGGCTCTTGTGAGAAACGATAAACTCACACCAATATACAACTAAATAGAAATTATAAATGTCTACCTCACTCAACATATTCACAAGAAAATTAGGAAAAGGTTTATAACCCTCAGACTTCAACAAGAGAATTATCTCCTACCGCTGCTAAGGAAACAGAGCTACAGTATATAAACAATTTCCAGATGCGTCAGATCTAAAATATTAAGATACTAAAACAAGTTATCGGAAATAAAACAGACACTAGACTTGTAACTTGATATGAAATCAATGAAGATAAATTTGTGTTCTATGAAAAATAATATATAAACAATCCATTCAATAAATTGTGCTGTGTATTCCGCTTACGGTATACAGACACTACCAAATGATTAAACGAAGCTTAAGTCATAGCGTTTAATTAACACCATAAATAGTTAACTTAAAGCACACACTTCGCTGGTTCTAGTGTAAACATCAATAAGACAGATAAAATTTAGATAAAAATATGCAATACGCTTACTTTGCTTCTTTGCTCTTCCTTTGCATGTTGTAGTATTACAATGTCGACCGATTTTGGCGCTTGTAAGCTTGTTGTTGCTTTATATTTATTTCTCGAATACCTAGCGATCTTATCGGCATTTCACGATAGCTGGTCGAGTATGACGGAATGAGGTCCAAGACCCTCAAGACCTCAAGCAAGATTTCGCCAACAGTGTGGCGGCTACCGCTGACCTGTCAGTCTGCGGTAGTCACAAAAATATAGCTCTTGAAATAGACTAGAAAAAGAGCGGGTGCCATTTCGTTAGAGAAAGCATAATTTGGTGAAAATGTCGTTGAACATGTTTCAACGAGTGGAGAGAGAGCTCGCGCAAATTCTATGTATAGAGGGCATGCGACCGAGGCAGCGGTTATTGTGTACACGCATTTTTTATTAAATGTAATACATACGATCAATTGAAATGGCAACCCAGGTTTGAATTGGTCTGATGTTCCACTAAACTCTACTCTTACAGAGTATCTGACCATCCTTGAAGTGGATGCCTCAGCACTTTTTTTTATACCAGTCGCTGTCTCCGTGACTGTGGCGTTGATATTAAGGTATTTCCAGAAATCATAGTACTTCACTAGCTCATCTCGAGGTAATGTAATGTCAGTACAACCAGTTATCTAAAATAAAATTGAACAAAGTATTCAATCTATCATAATCCATTTTCATACGGCTTTACTGTGAAGTGGGTTGAACGAGACCATTATATTCGAATCCTCGTTCGTTCCGCACACTTGTTCCCTCGTTTGTTAGTTCGTGCGTGCTTTCGTTCGTTCGTTCGTTCGTTCGTTCGTTCGTTCGTTCGTTCGTTCGTTCGTTCGTTCGTTCGTTCGTTCGTTCGTTCGTTCGTTCGTTCGTTCGTTCGTTCGTTCGTTCGTGAGCTCGTGAGTGAATGCCTGCGACTATTTCCGTATTAGACCAATTTTCAATCTCGCTCCCAGGGCATTTATCTCCACGGCAGTTTGGCGAAAATGTAAAGGTGCTTATACTATGTATTCGATACAAGGAACCGCAAATACATTGCACTGAGGAGCAAATACGTTGTGCTAGTTACCAGGCATAACAGGTAATAACCCTAAACACCAAATAATCTTAACCCCAATCGAAGGTCTTACGGTTGATGTTTTTTTTTATTTCATCATAGATCTTTTGCCTTATCAAGCAATAGGAATTTCCCGTTTTCTGAATTTCCAGCACACTTCGTAAATAACAAAGACTGCAATCCCTGTATTTTTCTTTAATTCATCCCGCCCTTTTCTCTTCTCTCCCTTTCCTGTCTTTTTTCGTCCCTAATCTTCGGCGTTCAAACTAAGTGAAATAGAGGGACAATCCACAGTCTAGTCGTATTTTGGTTACCACAATAACCTGGCTAAGGCCCAGGTCAAACGTTGAACTTCACATGTGCCGAACTCAATGCAAATGAAAGTAGTCTTTTGTTTAAGCTTATTTGCATTGAGTTCGGCACATGTGAAGTTCGACGTTTTACCTAGGCCTAAGGTAACTATCCATCTTTATTTGTTATAAATTTAGTTCATTCATGTTTTGCCTAAATAGTGTCCTTCAGTGTATACAATGTACCACATATCATGTACCGTGTACCGTGTACCGTGTACCGTGTACCATTTACAATGTACCATTTACAATGTACCATTTACAATGTACCATTTACAATGTACCATTTAAATGTACAATGTACAATGTGCCGTGTACAGTGTACCGTGTGCAATGTACCATGTACCATGTACCATGTACCATATACCATGTACCATGTACCATTTATCATGTACAATGCACCATGCACCATGCACCATATGCACCATATGCACCATATGCACCATATGCACCATATACCAGGCGCGGATTTAGAAGTTAGTCGCATAAATTAGATTTAGAATTTGCAATTCAAAATACCTGTGAATAACAATCCTATTGGATAGGTTTTTGTTCTGAATTATTCTTAAGAAAAGCATAACCAATAGGGTTGTTCATGAAGTGTCTAATTTATGCGACTAACTTCTAAATCCGCGCCTGCCATATACCATGCACCATGCACCATGCACCATGCACCATGCACCATGCACCATGCACCATGCACCATGCACTATGTACTACCATGTGCTATTTGCCATGTACCATGCACCCTCTAGCCTCTGGTCCCTGAACGCCCTGCACTCCCTACTCTACACTCTATTCTCTACACCAGAGCCGTGAGACGCGAGACACTAGACACCAGGCGTATATATATATATATTGATACTAGATAAACAGGTTTATCAATATCATTATTATAGTATGATTGCGCAATCTGTGCTGCAATATTGAGAATTCAAACAGTGGTAAAGAGAAGAAGACAACTATATCGATTTATTTTATGGTACATGTAATTGGTTGATCTTTGAGTAAAACGTACATACCTCTTTGGTAATGCTGTGACATATATGCGTATATTGTAACGATAACCAGCTTTCCTTTATACACAACGTGGCATCCAACCTTCCCTTTACAGGTTTCCCATACGTGTACCTGGTGTATATAATAATTAGAGAACAATATATTATCAGAGACGTACTGGACGTCCAGTACAAATACAGCATAATCAAACTAAACCTTAATTGTTTAAACAACCTGTTAACAAACATCTTTTGTATACCATAATAAAATTGTCGGAAATTATGTAATAAAAGATTGCTGGTATAGCATATAGGAATAACGAGACCATTGATTGCGTTATAAAACAACCTATGACTATGGTTATAAGCAAGCTTATAAGCGACCTTTAGGTCTTTGTCACCTATCCCTCGTTTTGAACGTTATCTCGATCAATATTTAACCGTTTTCAATTGTGAAAACAGATTTGGAATTAGCGAGTGTAAATACAAAAGTAAAGACAAAACCGGGATATATATATATATATATATATATATATCGCTAAATCGTAGAATACCCGTCCATTTTATACACAAATATCCAGCATATTTCAATAGTGCATACAACGTTATCTCGATCAATATTTAACCAATTTCAATTCTGAAAACAGATATGGAATTAGCGAGTCTAAATACATAACACACGTACCTGTTATTTTACGCAAACGTGTATAATAAAAAACTATTATTATATAATAAAAACATTAATATGTTATTTACCGTTTTGGTCGGTCCGGATAGAAAAATATTTGCGCTAGGTCTCTCTCAGCCTACGTCCTCGGGCAGTTTCTGAAACCTCTGGCAAATATATTTCTATGCAGTCATAGCATGCTGTAAATAACATATATTAATTTATTTTCGTGAAAAAATCATTAGAAAACGAGTATCTTAGCCAATCAAATTGCAGTATTTGCATTAGATGTTTGCACTAAATATACACGCCGTTCCCGCGATAAGGCCATGTTTTTTTCCAAAAACACAATATTGAGTTATGCTTATATCTCATGTCATACATGAAACACGAGGAAGAGTGTTTCATCGGGAACCGAGGCCAAGCCGAGTTTTTTTAAAGTGCCCCTGTGATCAAATTTTTGGTATCCCGAATTTTTACATATTTATAAAGAGCATTTTGTTCTTACTTAACTTGCCAAATTTCGAGCATGGGAAGTGGACTTTTCAGATTGTTTTTATACGAAATTATACTGCTGCCATTACTAGAACATGTTCCGGAAGCTTAGGTTGCGATTAGAGGAAGTGACGTCAAAGACTCAACACGTGGTTAGTTGTGTATGAATATAAAGCTACTTGGGGAAATCTTTCTATTGTAACTTGTCGTATAATTCCCATAAAGGTTGCCACGTGTTGAGTCTTTGACGTCATAATCACATACTCTGCTGTGAAATCGCGGGCTCGTCTGGAACAAGTTTTGAGCAATGGCGGACAAAATTTGGGCGACTTTGGAGGTTAAATTTCTTGAGAAAGAATCTTTGTTGTTCATTTTTTTTGGTAAATGCGAACATTTATTAACCTAAATTATGTTCTGTAACAAGAAAGTGCCAGGAAACGTGATGTGATATTTCGTCGCATGAGCACTTTAAAGGGAAATGGCAATAAAAATTAAGTTTATCTTATTTGAAAGAACTTTTAAAATAATATATCAAGACCTTTTACAGATTTTCCATATCGTTCTTGGTTCTGTAAATATTTCACTTCTTTTTAACAAAGAGCATTGAACATTCTGCCATCTTGGATATGCATAACCATCCTTGGATATGCGTGACGTCACAACCAGGGTAGAAATGTTTTTTTATATCAGCAATTATCGAGTCATTATAGATGCTAAATCGTAGTTGTTTTGGGTGTTGTATACTTTTAAGTGAACTACCAATCTATTTGAACGCATTCCACTGATATTTGGGCAATTATTTACAACTTTTAGAATGTTTACCCTGGTTTTGACGTCACTTAATTAGATCTAATTGTAAAACAAGATGGCGGATTGCAGATATTTTTGTTCACAGATATTTCAAAAATTAAGGAAGTTACGGGGAAATTTTAAAAGGTCTTCATATATTATTTTAAATGTTCTTTCGCCAATTCAAATGAGACAAAAAAAATTTTATTGCCATTTCCCTTTAACAAACTTCGAGGTGTTTGGATATCCTGATGAAACACTCGTCCGAGTGTTTCATACTACATCTCAAACAAATCAGTATTTTAAGAGAAAATCGATGTGAAATTTGGTTAAATTTGTGTAATTTCTTCCTCCGATATCTTGCCTTACCGTGTGCCGCGTTATACTCTTGCCTTACCGTGTGCCGTGTTACTCTTGCCTTACCGTGTGCCGTCCGCTCTTGCCTTACCGTGTGCCGTGTTACTCTTGCCTTACCGTGTGCCGTGTTACTCTTACCTTACCGTGTGCCGTGTTACTCTTGCCTTACCGTGTGCCGTGTTATACTCTTGCCTTACCGTGTGCCGTGTTATACTCTTGCCTAGTTGCCTTACCATGTGCCGTGTTACTCTTGCCTTACCGTGTGCCGTGTACTCTTGCCTTACCATGTGCCGTGTTACTCTTGCCTTACCGTGTGCCGTGTTACTCTTGCCTTACCATGTGCCGTGTTACTCTTGCCTTACCATGTGCCGTGTTACTCTTGCCTTTGTGCCGTGTTACTCTTGCCTTACCGTGTGCCGTGTTACTTTTGCGTTACCGTGCGCCGTGTTTTTCGATTCACGACTTCGTCAGGCTTATACGACCGATTTTGACTGGGCCAGAAAGGAAAGATTTAAAACAAACAAGAAAATTAACAAAACCCATATAATTAAAGTACGTATTAGCCTCGTTTGCTCGGTCGGGAAAGAATTTTCCTTGGATTTTTTTTTTCGTAAATGCCTCTCCTTCGTCGCTCGGTCTGTACGAAAACTTCAGATAAATACTGTCCGTACAGACCTCGCGATATCAGGTTTGTTTCTAAGAGAAGATTTTTATCTAACACCTGACAGTTTTATTTGTTTAAAAACTCAAAATCCCTAACATGTAAAACCATGGATAATAAAAAGACTGGATAGGCAACTAGCTGACGCCAGCAAACTAACCTTGTTGAAATTCGTGATATCACGAAGATATCACAAGAATGCAGATTTTGCTGAGTTTCTGTTCAACTTCTCTATATTTTCGTATTCAGGTAGCTAGCTATATTGAGATTCCAAAAAGTTTCATCGTCTTACAAACCTGCCTGAGCCACGTCCAAGCATTCGAGGGAAACGTTGTTCGTGTTTGTTTCAGCTGTTTTCGTTTTGTTGTGAAGAAATTAGCGTCGTAAAAACTACCGTTGTTTTAGTTGAAATTTGCGATGTATTTTTCACTGTCTAAAGTTGGAACTTTTACTATAAAATGAGTAATGGTAGTCGGATATCCCATCATAAAGTGGCATTGTTATATTTTCTGGTAGTTTGAATATCATTTTTAGCCGTATTATTGCTAAACGTTGCGATTTATGGAGATTGACGTCATGATTCTCAACTATAGGTTTTCACGCGACCAAACGCGATCAACTTTTAACCAATCAGCATGCTGGAAACGTCACACGTGTTGTTAGTTTCCTATCCAGTCTTTCTACTATGCATGGTAAAACATATGTTGAAATACCGTACTTGGCACATATTGAAGTTGTGAGTTCTTTCTGATCTAATGATAAATATGGAGGAGGTTTGATGACCACTTCATATTTGGGAAGTACTAAATAAATAATAATAATAATATTAGTTTCTTTATCATAATGATTAAAACGATGAAGACGTTTGGATTTACACATGATGATAACAATATTAACAACGACAATGACGCGCACTTGGAATCCGCAGACGGTCGGTAGCATCTTTGATGGTCGGTAGCATCTTGGGACTTTTTTACGCGCGACTATTTTTTTATAGTATTCTAAACCAAACCCTAACCTTAACCCTATTAAAAAGAAAAAATGTAAAGTAAAAATTAAAAAAAGGAAAAAAATCATACTCCCCCAACACTCGAAGTAAAAAGTCAATGACACAGACCATTCAGCTATGCAAGCGAACTTGAAATATTCTGACGATATATGAGCGATCGTCAAGCTCGTATCCTCAGAAAAAGGATTCTGAGTCCCCGGACAGGAATCGAACCTGTAACCTTCTGATTGCCGATGAATATATTAATCGAACCACCTTCGCTCTCCATCTGAGTCTCGGTGGCTCAATGGTTGGAGCGTCTCACCGGCAATCTGCAGAAGGTTACAGGTTCGATTCTTGTCCGGGACTCAGAATCCTTTTTCTGAGGATACGAGCTTGACGATCGTCCATGTATCGTCTGTCTAATCCAAGCTCTCCCACATTCACTACAGCAGTGTATATATTAACAAACTTGAAATATTCTGCTGATAATCAATATTTATGTAATCCCATTGTAAATGAACCATCATATATAATAAAGAGATGCTACCGACCTCAAAAGATTCTACCGACCGTCTACGGATTCCAAATTAGCGACAATGACAATGATGAGCATAATAATGGCAATGATGGAGATGAATCATCATCAATGAATATTATGAATGATGCATGTTATTATAATAACAATGGTAATGGTGATAAAAATCTTCAAAATGATGAACTAATTTAATTTAAAATATACTGATAAATAATGATAAAATAATCAATACTTATAATAGTTATGAATTAATAAAATTGTCAACGGCATCTTGAGAACACATTTGGAGGAGAAAGGAAGAAGTTGCTCATCTATTATTACTTTGGCCGAGAGCCAGAACAGGGATAAAGACCGAGATGGCGACCATAATATACATTTGGTTACCAACTATACAGTAGGACGATTGTTTATTTATTTTTATTTATTTTATTTATTAGGTTTGCCTTATAAACGTGGTTGGGTGGCCACAACAGCGTACGCCAATTACTGTGGTCCCATGTAAAGATAAATAAGACAGTGGATTAATGTTAGTTACAGCAGTGGATCGTTTCAATGAGATCCCGGGTTGAGTTACATTTTGGACAGCGAAACACGTGTCTGTAGATTGAACTCTCTCTCTCTCTCTATATATATATACAACTTTATGGTTGCTCTAGATTTTCAAGATTTCAAGATTATTCAATATTCTACACAATTTACAAGAAATTATATTTTGTACAACTGATAATGTAATTCATTAATTAGCAGGAGTTAAAATGTTGAATAAATTCATTATTATTCGTGCGTAGTGATCAAACGAGCAAAAGATACAATCCTGAACAATCGATAAGATTCATGTAGAAGTGCACTAATACTTTTGGAACAGTGTAAACAATATCCTTCGAGTCATTAAAGGTGCCATCAAGTCAGTTCTGCATGCGCATGAGTGATATTCCAAAAACGAGGACAATCTTAATTGCTGTGAATAGATTTTACGACAGTTCGAAAGCGAGTGGTAATTCGTAAGACAATGTTTGAGCATTTGAATTAGAATTAAATCAATAGTCATAACCATCTTTTGTCAGTTTCACCAAAGCTGTCAACTATTTGAGTTGAGCTATTTAAAATGAATGCTTTATTGCTGTCTTAGTCAGCGGCGGATTTAGAGTGCTCACTAAAAATCGGGCACGCGACTGATGAGTCAAAATATTTACCAGTTCGAAATATTTGAAATAAGAAAAGATTGTGCTATATTAAGAAGATAGTTAATACATTTATTTCTGTCAATTTGCTTCCTCTTACAGCAATTTGATTGATAAATGTATGCTCCTTTGCAAATTTTCCGACCTGTTTTTGATTTTTGACCTATTTTAAAAATTCTTATATCCGCCCCTGCTCGCAGTCCCATTGTTTTGCAGTCTCCCGTAGTCAGTAATTTAAAGTTTTTTTTATGATTCAGTATTTAAGAATTTTGTAAGTCACGGTGACGAAGACGATGACGATGACGATGACGATGACGATGACGAGACGATGACGATGACGATCACGGTGACGATCACGATCACGGTGACGATGACGATGACGATGACGATGACGGTGACGGTGACGATGACGATGACGATGACGGTGACGATGACGGTGACGGTGACGGTGACGATGACGATGACGGTGACGATGACGATGACGGTGACGATGACGATGATAGTGACGATGACGATGATAGTGACGATGACGGTGACGGTGACGATGACGATGACGATGATAGCGACGGTGACGAAGACGATGACGATGACGCTGCAATAGTGACGGTGACGGAGACGGAAACGGAGACGATGACGATGATGATCATTAATACGATAATAACTCACCATATTTAGCGATTTCGATTTGTTCGGTGGCTAAAACTTTCTGTAAAATATGAAATAAGGAATTAATCATTAACAAATATCATTTCAACTTTAAAGTTCTCATGTTCAGCAGATAAAATAATTAATCTGAATACTTTTAGTTAAGTTATAATGACATAAATAACACGTAATATATTTCTGATATTTAATACATTTTGTGCTATGTCTTTATCATCACACATTTATAAATTGAAAACGTTTTCCTTAATGAAACATACTGAAAATAAATTACATTAAAGCCCGTGACAATAGGATTCTATTAGTATATCGTACATATATGTTATTGACTGAGCGAGAGGTCGATCCGTACAGGAGGATACTGCAGGTCTCGTTCTTTTTTCGTTTGTTTATGGACCGAGCCGTAGGTGAGGTCCATAAACAAGCGAAAAAAGAACTCGACCGTGCAGTATCCTCCTGTAGGGACCGAATAAGCTCAGTCAATAAGCTATTTATTATATGGCAAAAGCAAAAACATTTTTTTTACATTCGCCATTTTTTTTCCTTACATCTTTGAAGAATGAGCAAAGGAGAAGGTTCAACTGTTCAAAAGGTATATCTTCTACTTTCTCATCTCGTTTTTTTTGTTCACAAAAGTTATACCAAGTTTGCAAATCGTACTTTTTCTTCTGTTTTGTACTTTTTGGCTGTTGGTCGGCGATAAAATTGCTGAATTCATTCATGTTTTGTGCTGACTTGTTGTACCGAAACATTATCTTCTTCCGGATAATAAAAGGCATCTGGGTCCTCCTCACTCTCAGACATTTCAAACTTAAAGCCGTTTCACAAAACAGAATTTAAAAAATATATATTTAAAATCCAAAATTTCCCGCCAAACCTGAGCGGTCCGTACTGTTGGTTTCCGACCGTTCAGGAACCAATCAAAATGCTCTATTTTGGTAGATGGACCGCTCAGAAACACTTGCCATATAATAAATATGTTTAGGTCTTCTATTTAAAGAGTTATGCGCTGAAAGAATATCAAAACAGACAGATGCCATCTTGGATTTTGGCCGCCATTTTGGATTTACAAAATTCATACATTTAAATATCGTGGCAGGATCACGAAACATTTTTGACATATCGTACATATTTTTAGCCTTGTAGGCTAAAATATACATATACATACATATTAATATATACATATTTTTAGCCTTAATTAAAACGTTATTAGCGAAACAAATGTTGGATTTTGGACGCCATCTTGGAATTGGGACGCCATCTTGAATTTATGAACATGGAGAAAATAAAATTTTCACAAGAAATTTTCGAAAACAATTTCTCTTCCTGACTTACAAAATAAGCGAAAGAGCTCTATTGCGCTTGATGGATTCCAGCAAGTTGAATAGCCTGGGTCTATCGCATATATTTCGTCGGATATTTTCAATACCTACTTACCCCATCATTTACAACTTCGATTTTCCATTTACCCAAAACTGGTTCCTTTGACAATTGTAGATCAAGACTTGCAAGTCCTATTTAAATTAATTGCATGACATTTGTGATTTATGCTATGTATAAGACCTTGACATTGCAATGACTATTCAAATTAATTGGATAACATTTGTGATTGAGCTATTGAGCTATCACGTTGACATTTTAGCAATGGTGGTTAATACATTAAGAATACAATTAAATTTTACTTAAAAGACACTTTTATTTAAAAGACATTAGCAACTAAAAATAACAACCTTTTATATCAAAGAATGTGAATTAAGTAACCAGAATATAGTAGTTTGAAATTGTAAAATTGTTATAGCGTATTAATTTGTACCTGTTTCATTTTTTCGATGTTAGTCATGTTTAGAACACACTTTCATATTTGTTATTTTCAAAAAAATTAAGACGTATTCAGGGGTGGCGCCAGAGGGGGGCAGGGGGCTACATCCCCCCGTCGGGTAACCTTAGCCCGCATAACAATTCGTCGGGGAACGAGCTGGAAGAAAAAAAGAAAAAGAGAAGAAAAAAAGAAAAAGAGAAGAAAAAAACAAAAAAAGTTCGTCTTTTGTCTTCTTAGAATCGTAAAAGTTTTTTTACGATTAACAAATGTTTCGCTAAACAACGTCAAAGGTAATCAACTTTCATCTCTGGCAGAAATATATCACCACTGTGTTGTTTAGCGCGCTAACTGTCGTCTAGTTTTAGCGTGAATATTATTGTTAGAGTTAGTTTCGTATACAGTAAGGAAACACTGACTATAAAATCATGATTTTCACTGTTTTTTATTTTAATTTTTTTTGTTAAAACTGCCCCCAAAATGCAGGAAATAGCGTTTCAGCGGCTAAGAAAATCAAAAATTCCTCGGGGAAGTAGGCCCCCGGATCCCTAGACGAATTACCACTATCTGTTAGCCCCCTGTCAGGGACCTTAGCCCCTGCGTCAGGGAATTCCTGGCGCCACCCCTAGACGTATTAAGTATCAAAATCCAGCAATTTATTAATCTGAAATTATGTTTTACAGAGACTGGGTCCGAATTTAACTCTGATGACTTCAAGGTGTTCGATAAACAGAGAGCGAAAGATAGAGTATTTAAAAAAATGTTAATTGATTCGGCAACTAGTGTTTTTAGGATGTTTTAGATGTTGTTTCAGATGTTTTTTAAACTGCTACGAGCCTTTTTACAGCGCCAAACTAATATATTTCAACTTTTATTTAGCTAAGTCATATACTTTGATATAAAAAATACTTATTTTTTATTGTCAATGTCCTTTAAATCTTTCCTCTCCAGCCAAGTCAAAATGGGTCGTACAAGACTGATGTAGTCGTGAATAGACAAACACGGCACACGGTAACACAAGATTAAAAATTAAAACTCGACAAGCGCCAGGCACACGAGATCCATCCACACGCCATGTTTTATTTGATTTCTTAAAAAACTCTGTGATTGGTGTTATTTTGAATTTGTGTGATGCTATACGCGGGCGTGCAAGATAGGCTTTTCTAGAAAAATGAAAGTTTTTCAACCTAATTTATCATAATTATTGCTAATTGTGTCTTGTTCGGGAAATTTAAAAGCACTGGTAAAAGCCGGCTTATTGGGCTTTCAGAAAATGTACAACTTTCGCAACATGAGGTGCATGGTTCAATTTTGGATGTTTTTTTAGCCGGACAGGAAAGAGTTAACCTTACAGTAAAGAAAAACAAAAAAAGAAAAGAACAAAAAAGCATGTATAGTAAGGAAAGTATGTAAAGTAAAAGAAAGTAATGTATAGTAAGGAAGTAATGTAAAGTAAAAGAAAGTAATGTATAGTAAGGAAAGTAATGTAAAGTAAAAGAAAGTAATGTATAGTAAGGAAAGTAAAGTAAAGTAAAAGAAAGTAATGTAGTAAGGAAAGTAATGTAAAGTAAAAGAAAGTAATGTATAGTAAGGAAAGTAATGTAAAGTAAAAGAAAGTAATGTATAGTAAGGAAAGTAATGTAAAGTAAAAGAAAGTAATGTATAGTAAGGAAAGTAATGTAAAGTAAAAGAAAGTAATGTATAGTAAGGAAAGTAATGTAAAGTAAAATAGTAATGTATAGTAAGGAAAGTAATGTAAAGTAAAGAAAGTAATGTATAGTAAGGAAAGTAATGTAAAGTAAAAGAAAGTAATGTATAGTAAGGAAAGTAATGTAAAGTAAAAGAAAGTAATGTATAGTAAGGAAAGTAATGTAAAGTAAAAGAAAGTAATGTATAGTAAGGAAAGTAATGTAAAGTAAAAGAAAGTAATGTATAGTAAGGAAAGTAATGTAAAGTAAAAGAAAGTAATGTATAGTAAGGAAAGTAATGTAAAGTAAAAGAAAGTAATGTATAGTAAGGAAAGTAATGTAAAGTAAAAGAAAGTAATGTATAGTAGGAAAGTAATGTAAAGTAAAAGAAAGTAATGTATAGTAAGGAAAGTAATGTAAAGTAAAAGAAAGTAATGTATAGTAAGGAAAGTAATGTAAAGTAAAAGAAAGTAATGTATAGTAAGGAAAGTAATGTAAAGTAAAAGAAAGTAATGTATAGTAAGGAAAGTAATGTAAAGTAAAAGAAAGTAATGTATAGTAAGGAAAGTAATGTAAAGTAAAAGAAAGTAATGTATAGTAAGGAAAGTAATGTAAAGTAAAAGAAAGTAATGTATAGTAAGGAAAGTAATGTAAAGTAAAAGAAAGTAATGTATAGTAAGGAAAGTAATGTAAAGTAAAAGAAAGTAATGTATAGTAAGGAAAGTAATGTAAAGTAAAAGAAAGTAATGTATAGTAAGGAAAGTAATGTAAAGTAAAAGAAAGTAATGTATAGTAAGGAAAGTAATGTAAAGTAAAAGAAAGTAATGTATAGTAAGGAAAGTAATGTAAAGTAAAAGAAAGTAATGTATAGTAAGGAAAGTAATGTAAAGTAAAAGAAAGTAATGTATAGTAAGGAAAGTAATGTAAAGTAAAAGAAAGTAATGTATAGTAAGGAAAGTAATGTAAAGTAAAAGAAAGTAATGTATAGTAAGGAAAGTAATGTAAAGTAAAAGAAAGTAATGTATAGTAAGGAAAGTAATGTAAAGTAAAAGAAAGTAATGTATAGTAAGGAAAGTAATGTAAAGTAAAAGAAAGTAATGTATAGTAAGGAAAGTAATGTAAAGTAAAAGAAAGTAATGTATAGTAAGGAAAGTAATGTAAAGTAAAAGAAAGTAATGTATAGTAAGGAAAGTAATGTAAAGTAAAAGAAAGTAATGTATAGTAAGGAAAGTAATGTAAAGTAAAAGAAAGTAATGTATAGTAAGGAAAGTAATGTAAAGTAAAAGAAAGTAATGTATAGTAAGGAAAGTAATGTAAAGTAAAAGAAAGTAATGTATAGTAAGGAAAGTAATGTAAAGTAAAAGAAAGTAATGTATAGTAAGGAAAGTAATGTAAAGTAAAAGAAAGTAATGTATAGTAAGGAAAGTAATGTAAAGTAAAAGAAAGTAATGTATAGTAAGGAAAGTAATGTAAAGTAAAAGAAAGTAATGTATAGTAAGGAAAGTAATGTAAAGTAAAAGAAAGTAATGTATAGTAAGGAAAGTAATGTAAAGTAAAAGAAAGTAATGTATAGTAAGGAAAGTAATGTAAAGTAAAAGAAAGTAATGTATAGTAAGGAAAGTAATGTAAAGTAAAAGAAAGTAATGTATAGTAAGGAAAGTAATGTAAAGTAAAAGAAAGTAATGTATAGTAAGGAAAGTAATGTAAAGTAAAAGAAAGTAATGTATAGTAAGGAAAGTAATGTAAAGTAAAAGAAAGTAATGTATAGTAAGGAAAGTAATGTAAAGTAAAAGAAAGTAATGTATAGTAAGGAAAGTAATGTAAAGTAAAAGAAAGTAATGTATAGTAAGGAAAGTAATGTAAAGTAAAAGAAAGTAATGTATAGTAAGGAAAGTAATGTAAAGTAAAAGAAAGTAATGTATAGTAAGGAAAGTAATGTAAAGTAAAAGAAAGTAATGTATAGTAAGGAAAGTAATGTAAAGTAAAAGAAAGTAATGTATAGTAAGGAAAGTAATGTAAAGTAAAAGAAAGTAATGTATAGTAAGGAAAGTAATGTAAAGTAAAAGAAAGTAATGTATAGTAAGGAAAGTAATGTAAAGTAAAAGAAAGTAATGTATAGTAAGGAAAGTAATGTAAAGTAAAAGAAAGTAATGTATAGTAAGGAAAGTAATGTAAAGTAAAAGAAAGTAATGTATAGTAAGGAAAGTAATGTAAAGTAAAATAAAGTAATGTATAGTAAGGAAAGTAATGTAAAGTAAAAGAAAGTAATGTATAGTAAGGAAAGTAATGTAAAGTAAAAGAAAGTAATGTATAGTAAGGAAAGTAATGTAAAGTAAAAGAAAGTAATGTATAGTAAGGAAAGTAATGTAAAGTAAAAGAAAGTAATGTATAGTAAGGAAAGTAATGTAAAGTAAAAGAAAGTAATGTATAGTAAGGAAAGTAATGTAAAGTAAAAGAAAGTAATGTATAGTAAGGAAAGTAATGTAAAGTAAAAGAAAGTAATGTATAGTAAGGAAAGTAATGTAAAGTAAAAGAAAGTAATGTATACCGGGTGATCCAAAAAAAAGTACTCCGGTTTGATTCATAATAACTTCTAAACCACTGAAGCTATTAAACTGAAACTAACTTTCATTAGATAGATGGAAGACTAACTTAGATTTTGATATATGACAGTTGTATTTTACTTAAAAATTCACGGAGATATTAATGTTCAAAATAGGTAGCATATTTCTGGATGTGTCTAAAATATGCAAAAAACGCCGTATCAAATATTAATCAAGCTTTGCTCAACTGAAACACGCACTATTAGCAGTAAATAAATGCCACTTGACAAATTGTTTATTATGAAACGAAGTATTATTATTTGCAAAATACAAGCAAGATTTATTCGTTCGGAATCGCGTGTCCTCTAGCACGAATTCACTGCCTAGCCCGTGACACCATTGCGTCGAAGGAGTCATGGATCATTCGTTGTTCTAGATTACGGCATGCTGCGAAGCTCTTCTAAATTCTGCGGTTGCTGATCATGTGGTACATTGCAAATTTGTTCATGTTCAGAATAAACTCAGAATTATGAAACACAATCAAACCATAACTCCATAAGACATAACATGCAACTCCCCAGAGACATCCAACATTAAGTATTTGATACGGCGTTTTTTGCATATTTTAGACACATCCAGAAATATGCTACCGAGTTTGAACATTAATATCTCCGTGAATTTTTAAGTAAAATACAACTGTCATATTTCAAAATCTAAGTTAGTCTTCCATCTATCTAATGAAAGTTATTTCAGTTTAATAGCTTCACTCGTTTAGAAGTTATTATGAATCAAACCGGAGTACTTTTTTTTGGGTCACCCGGTAGTAAGGAAAGTAATGTAAAGTAAAAGAAAGTAATGTATAGTAAGGAAAGTAATGTAAAGTAAAAGAAAGTAATGTATAGTAAGGAAAGTAATGTAAAGTAAAAGAAAGTAATGTATAGTAAGGAAAGTAATGTAAAGTAAAAGAAAGTAATGTATAGTAAGGAAAGTAATGTAAAGTAAAAGAAAGTAATGTATAGTAAGGAAAGTAATGTAAAGTAAAAGAAAGTAATGTATAGTAAGGAAAGTAATGTAAAGTAAAAGAAAGTAATGTATAGTAAGGAAAGTAATGTAAAGTAAAAAGAAAGTAATGTATAGTAAGGAAAGTAATGTAAAGTAAAAGAAAGTAATGTATAGTAAGGAAAGTAATGTAAAGTAAAAGAAAGTAATGTATAGTAAGGAAAGTAATGTAAAGTAAAAGAAAGTAATGTATAGTAAGGAAAGTAATGTAAAGTAAAAGAAAGTAATGTATAGTAAGGAAAGTAATGTAAAGTAAAAGAAAGTAATGTATAGTAAGGAAAGTAATATAAAGTAAAAGAAAGTAATGTATAGTAAGGAAAGTAATGTAAAGTAAAAGAAAGTAATGTATAGTAAGGAAAGTAATGTAAAGTAAAAGAAAGTAATGTATAGTAAGGAAAGTAATGTAAAGTAAAAGAAAGTAATGTATAGTAAGGAAAGTAATGCAAAGTAAAAGAAAGTAATGTATAGTAAGGAAAGTAATGTAAAGTAAAAGAAAGTAATGTATAGTAAGGAAAGTAATGTAAAGTAAAAGAAAGTAATGTATAGTAAGGAAAGTAATGCAAAGTAAAAGAAAGTAATGTATAGTAAGGAAAGTAATGTAAAGTAAAAGAAAGTAATGTATAGTAAGGAAAGTAATGCAAAGTAAAAGAAAGTAATGTATAGTAAGGAAAGTAATGTAAAGTAAAAGAAAGTAATGTATAGTAAGGAAAGTAATGTAAAGTAAAAGAAAGTAATGTATAGTAAGGAAAGTAATGCAAAGTAAAAGAAAGTAATGTATAGTAAGGAAAGTAATGTAAAGTAAAGCATATCAAAGCGGCGTGAGTGGAGTAACAATGTGAGGTGAGATAATGTGAGGTGACGTGACGTCAATCAGGTCAGGTGATTGACACTAGATCAGTTGAGGTCTGGTAAGATGAAGGCAGATCAAGTGAGGTTAGGTCTGGAGGTGATAATCATTATTAACGGTTAGTTTTAAACTCTTTCACTGTTCTAGTAAGCGGAGCAACAAAAGACCGATGCAAAATGTCGCCTATCGTATTATCAGTGGAGTAAGCAATAGTACTAAATGTGTATCTCCTCTCTCAAAATGACTTGCACTGTATGCCAGTAAGATAGCATCGACTATTTACGGTATAGGTTTGTGCCCCGTATTATGTAACAGGTCAATTTAACCAACACTCATCACGAACCACAAGAAACTCAGAAATGTTGAACAAAACCATTATTTCAATCTCATATCACCGGACAGAAAATCCTTCATTATAGAACTTTGACGTTGTGCACCAATCTTAACCCGGCATTTAAAATGTCCATGACCCCAAATATGATATTACTGATATAGATGCTACATGAAGTAAATAGTTGAATGCTAAAATGTTTTATGATTTGAGCTTTGCGTTGATTCGTCCGCAATGCTATTTATGTGACGTCATATCGGGCATTTGGCTTCTTTTCTGCTTTCCGTGTGATAGACTGGTTTAGGATTTAACTAAAAAAGATTATACAATCTAAAAAGGCTATACAATCGTTCAAGTATGTCATCAATGTTTGAATTAGTTCAATTTTTTCTAGCAGCAGAATATTGTATCCGAAATAATGTCTGATTTGACGTCAACCTCATTAGCATTTCGAACAAACAAACCGCGATAGAAGAATGATGATCCCTGCGTATCCACAAACCTTAGATTAATATTGCGTACCCACCAACCTATATTCATAATAATTTTATTGTTTTTCCTTTCTTTTATTACCATGAATTACTCAGATATCTGCAGTATTTAGTACTTTATTTATGTCTGAAAAGCCCAGTTTGGAAAAGTTAATAAAATGTGTGTATGTATGTGTAAGATGTTGCGTTATTCCAACAAAGTTAGCCGATATCATTTACCAGAATTATTCAGAGATGTCAGCTATTTTCACTGATGACCATTGATCTCCTTTCGACGCAATATAAACATTACAGGGTAAGTTAGTACGCATGACGGCCTTCAGACAAAATTTACCGGGCTCGTTGTTACACTTGTTCTTTTTTCAACTCCGCTATACCTGTATGTAATTAACCGATTTCGTAAAATTATGTCAATAATACATGGCTTGTAACATCAGCTTTACTGATAAACACTAAAAATAACAAATAATTTTCCAATTTTTAAATTTCGTTATAATTACTTGTTGCTCGTCATATTAAACTCTTAATGACTGGTCCCGATGGAAACTATGTTTCGATCTCTGACGAAGGGCCTTCGCTCACAATATTATACTTTTTTCTTTTTAGAGGTTTTCGCTGTATCATTACCTGGTGTATTGAGGTGAGGTGGTATGAAGTGAATATATACATCAACTAAAATATAAATTACCGTCTTCCAGCTTTACATCATTCCATAGCATTATCTTTGAACCAGAGGGTTCCTGAAATGTGGAACATTTACAAGTTTAACAGAAGATTAAATGCCTGTTTTAGATGACTTAATTGTTTTACCTATATAATCCTTAAGTTTTACAAAACTTCTGTAAAATTTTAATATACAAAAGGTCAAATGCCTATGACACAAAAATTAAGTTTGCCTTATTTGAAAGAACACTTCAAATGACAGAGTAACATCTTTTGAGGTTTTTCGTTTACTTGCTTCGTTGTGAAGATATTTCAGTTTGTATAATATGCAAATGACAATGGTGTGACGTACACGTGCATAATGGCCTATCGGAGAAGGTTATATATCTTTGCTATTATAAAACCAAATTTAATTTGAATGAAGCATGTGCGTGAGTATTTCCAAAAACATGGAACTTGTACAATTCAAGTGATTTTGTGTGATAATAACAAAGATATATAACCTTCTCCAATACGTCATTATGCACGTGTACGTCACACCATTGTCATTTGTATATAATACAAACTGAAATATCTCACGAACGAATCAAGGAAACGAAAATCTACAAAAGATGTTACTCTGTCATTTTAAGTGTTTTTTTCAAATAAGGAAAACTTAATTTTCGTGTCATAGGCACTTTAATATCGGCCTACCAACATTTATATGACGACTATTTTAAAATTAGTTTAATTAAAATTGCTTAAATGCGCTATGTTTTAGTTCGATAGGTGATGATGATGATGAGGTTAGTGATGATTATGATGATAATGATAGTAATAATGACGATAATGTTGATGATAATAATGCCTGTAATCCAGAAAATGATGCCAAGATAATGAAACAGATGATAAAATGAAGATAATGACAACCATAACGACAACGAATATGAGGAAGTTGAGAAGGAGGATATTGATAATGAGGATGTTGAGGATGTTGAAAATTGTTGAGGATGTTGAGAATAAAGTAAATGGTTTGAAGATAGGAGTATCATTAGATGTGTGAAGTTGATCGTCCAGGTTGCTGTAGTCTTGAGAAAGACTATTGTTGGTAACTGACGTTTCGACGGCCTCAGCGGCGGTCATCTTCAGAGTCAAGTAAAGCGTATTTGTCAGGTTTGCCTATATATACGTCTGGTTCATTACGTCATAGCTTGTTTGTGTAATAATTAGTGTGATTGGATGTTGCGTCATGCGTTAAGCGTGGGCCAATATTGTTTCTCATCGGTTGTTTGTATCATAATCAATGTGAGTAGGTTTTGACTCATGCGTTAAGAGTGGGTGTATTGTTTGTCGGTAGGTGTATTGTTTGTCGGTAGGTCTATTACTCGTTGGTGTGTGCGAAGAAGTATTTTGTGTGGTGTTCGTAATTGTTGTGATCTGTTAAGTGGTTCACGACAATTGAGCATGAGGATGACGAGGATGAAGTTGACGCTGAGGATGGTTTTGAAGATCAAGTTGAGGATGTGACGATTGATGACGACGTAGATTTGCTTGCTCATGAGCTTGGCCACATGTGTTTGTTGCATCTACATTCAATTTTATTCAAAATTTTTACATGCAATAAAAACAAGCTGAAAATATACCTCAACAGTTACTGAGGACACCTGCAAAAAGAAAAATCTTCCGATTAATAAAGAAAACCGTAAAAGCTACTACTGGGCTATGTAAGATTCAACATTTCTAGTAACTTCATCGTATAAAATACAATACAATATGATTCATTAATTATTCCCCATAATTAATTACAAGAAGTTAAAAAGAAAATTACAGTTATTTACAGGATACTAATATACAGAATTACGTTAAAAGGTAAATATACAACTATTTCTTGTCCCCATTCTTAATATAGTAGCTCTTCTTTTACTTTCTTTATTAAATTCTTAAATTTAAGTTCCTAACAGAAATATCAAACGAATTCCATATTTGAAATGCATGATACAAAAATGATCGTGTGGCTGTTGTTGTCCTACACCTTAAAATATTCAAGCCATTTTCTTATCTAGTTATTCGATTGTGAATTTCAGAGCGATTAACCAGCTTTGCACTTAAATGAAACGGGGTCATTCCATTGACACATTTGAACATCATTATTGCGTATATATATGATCATATGATCAAATTTCCTTTTCCAGTTAAAATTTGTGCTGAAAAATTCTATACCAACTGTAACTTCTCAATGTTTTGTGTGTTGTACCAGACCACACTGTAGAACAGTCTATAGGATGTAGGCTGCGAGGGAAATACGCTTTTCCGGGTTGTTACGTTTGGCGGGGAATTTTTTGAGTTGATTTGAATGAAAATAAAAGCGAACGAGGCATCTTCATTGAAAATACCGAACAATAAAATGTACAAATGTACTGGAACACAATTATTGTTTTTCTTTAAAGTGCCTATCCAGCCTGTGGGGATTTTACATATTCGTAATCTTTGGGCTACACCAAAAATAAATGTAATATATATTGTTGTTCGAAAATTGCATCTTCATGCCTTCCCCCCCTGCTAATTTCACAGGAAGTGACGTCAACGTCAACGCAGGGACACGCAATATTTTGCGGCGTTATTCAACAGTGAATATTTAGGAATTGAGTAAATTTTGTCTAAACAGGCTGTTTAAAGTCCAAAGCCGAACTTTCGCTGTATTTCATTGCTGAATCACTCCGCAAAATATCGCGTGTCGCTGCGTTGACGTCACTTCTTGTGAACTTTAGCAGGGGAAAAGGGCATGAAGATGAAATTTTCGAACGACAAGATATATTCCATTTTTTGTCAGGAGAATCCAAAGATCACAAACATGTAAAATCCCAACAGGCTGGATAGGCACTTTAATGTTTTTAATCATCTAAAAGCAATGTGTAAAATGAAGCGAAACATAATAGTGAACAGTTAACGTAAACGGCAGTATCTAAAGAAGTTGAAGACGCAAATAGCGTTAAAACAGAGAATAATTTACCTCGTTTACTCCGTCTGTACTGGAAAGTATTTGCCTTCTGTTTCATCGCGCAAAACTCGCTTCTTCGTCGCTCGGTCCGTACGAAAACCTCAGGCAAATACTTTCCCATATACAGACCTCACACAGTCTTTAGTCCTAGACCCGCATTCAACTTATTCCGCAGTCAACGACATTTGATCCCTTTAAGAAACATCTTCTGTATATTCGATATTGTGACAGATTATAAAATACGTTATGTTAAAGTCTATTGCGATAAACATTCGTTTTTTTTATAAAATAAAAGTATAGCAATAATTACAAATAACTACATTTACTTAACATTGAGGTTAAATAATAAATTAAAAATCGCCAAATTTGATCATGGTTGATGGTTATCGCCATTTGTGAAATAAAGCTCAACGTTTCCAGCCTTAAATATATTATTTTGTCAGTGTGCTTATCTGGTGGTCTACTTTGATGTTATTAAAAAACAATTTGCATCAAATACAACCCAATTTTTTATCTCAGTGTCCCTTTCATACCTTGCTCCCAAATGGTTTTAAGTCGGAGTCCACTGATATGATCCTCATTTGAACTAGAATAGAGCGAATTCATATATTAATAAAGTCGCGTGCATATACGGCCTATTTTTCAATTACACATTCCTTGGTACTGCATGTAGTTAATTAGTAAGATAGTTTAGTCAGTTATTTAGTCAGTCAGTCAGTCAGTCAGTCAGTCAGTTAGTCAGTCAGTCAGTCAGTCAGTCAGTCAGTTAGTTAGTTAGTTTAGTTAGTTAGTTAGCTAGCTAGCTAGTTAGCTAGCTAGCTAGTTAGTTAGTTAGTTAGTTAGTTAGTTAGTTAGTTAGTCAGTTAGTTAGTTAGTTAGTTAGTTAGTTAGTTAGTTAGTTAGTTAGTTAGTTGCTTGGTTAGTTAGTAAGCGGGTAAGCTAATTTAAATGGTTAATTGGCTAGTTAGTTGCTTAGTTGGTTACTTGCTTATTATAGTTATTATAGTTGTCCGCTTATTATTGACAAAAAACAATTATGGTTTACTGATTTTTTGTTCGGTTTTGTTATTATAAGCATGTCGTCATTTTTCAGGCAAAAAAATTATTTGCAAAACTCGACAGGTTTCTAGGCCTACCTTTTTGACCAGGTTTATATATTGGTTTGTCAGTCTGAATGAAAACACGTTCCCTCTGAAAATTTAGATCAATACTTCTTCGCTCTGCAGTTGTGCGACCACATATGACACCTTGAATATATAGCCGACGCGTTTTAGTGTGTGGTACCTGAAATAAAAATATATAAGTAAGTAAGGTTATTTTGAATAAATCACATATTTCTCATAAGTGTTATGTTGATTGGATGAAAAACAGATGATTTTGTTAAAGTGGCACTACTATGAAAATCCACCCACGTTTTTTAGATTTTCTTTAGCATAGAATACTAGTATTTCATGGTCGAAAGTGATCATCGATGTAAAAAAACTAAAAAATGGTATTTTGAAGTAAGTATTTTGATCTCTGAGATCACTACAATTTAGGCCACCATTACCAAGAACGTGTTCCAAGTGAGCCCGTAATTTCAAAAGGTAATCTCTATGCTACGCCTAAATTTCAGCCGAGGTTACTTGTTTTCTTGTTTTCTTCGAGAAGTAGATGAAATGTCCAGCCTTTCAAACGAAATTTGAAAAAACGACCTTGATTTACTTGAAGAATTAGCCATGTGGAGCCTTCACGTAGAGAGTCTGACGTCACTTCCTTACGCTGGTCAGGAACATGATCGATTAATGGCGGACATAACAACTCCAGATTCGGAGTGAGAAAAATAATACTTGCCATCGTCGAGTGGCAAAACGGTTTCGACCGAGTAATATTTAGCAGGTCTACTTTATAAATACGTAAAAATATCGATAGGTAAAAATTTGATCGTAGTACCACTTTAAGTCGATTATTGGGAATGCGTAGAACTGACGTGTTTTTGCTTTATTTATTATTTTACAGTCGATCACGCAGGATAAGGTTGCCCTTATTTATACGAGTTTATGGTTAGTATAATATTTTTTTCTTAATAGCCAATCAGATGACTTCGATGAAGTGATCCATATTTAACAGGCAGAAATAAGAATAAGTGATGTATCCCTGAAGGAAGACGAAATTAGCAAGGACTTGAGAAGATAATATATATTGAGGAGATAAGTGAGGTACTGCTGGAGGGCAAGATTTAAGTGGTTCGGGCATGTGGAAAGGAAGATCGACGACGACTGGGTGAAGAGATTTGTGAGGATTCAATATTTATGATTCATTTATTTATCCATTGCATAAGTTTCCTAAATTAGTAAATGAAGTCGATTGTTTTATAAATATGGTTATTTCGTTTCTAACTTGTACTGTTCAAAATCTTATTGAAAATTAAATATTTACCCTAGACCGCTAGTATTATAAGCATAATCGAGTTTGAGCTATACTTGAAAATGGAAAATCATAACTGTTGGTTAAGATTTATTACAATAATTGTAATTATTTTTAGCAAATTTGCTATAAAATTTCGCAGAGTTAAGAATCCATCAGGACAGTCTGTATGTGGTATACGGGGACAAAACTCTTACGTTTGTTAATGTCATATGATGACGTCATCGTAACGTCACCAAAAAATGAAAATTCATATAATATTAAAAAGGTTTTTAAGTAAAATTAATTTTTCATCTGGACTGGACTGTTATCTGGACTGTTATAGATATCATTTTTTTAAGGTGATAAACTAAATAAAATATTCATATCTTCATTTGTATTTAATTTGTCAACAAATCCATACGTACTTTTTGAAGGGAGTTATTTCTGTTTACATGACACTCACAAATGAAGCATAATGTCAAAAATGACGAAAATTATTGAGGTTTTGTGTTTGTCGATGACGTCAATATGATTCCATTTGTTCACTCGCAAAGTATATTGGGCGCAAAATGACCTGTCCTTAGCGTACCGGTTGTCTAGGAACGGAACGCGTCCGAACACCCTTAAGGAGGACAAACGTGATAGACAAACTAAGAAGTAGACATGGCAAGGGCAAACCCACGCGTAAGCAGGGAAAACTTTTTAAACGAAGATCATGCTGATAACGTAAATCATGCTAATAATGTAAATCATGCTGATAACGTAAATCATGCTGATAACGTAAATCATGCTGATAAAGTAAATCATGCTGATAACGTAAATCATGCTAATAACGTAAATCATGCTGATAACGTAAATCATGCTGATAACATTAATCATGCTGATAACGTAAATCATGCTAATAACGTAAATCATGCTGATAACGTAAATCATGCTAATAACGTAAATCATGCTAATAACGTAAATCATGCTGTTAACGTAAATCATGCTGATAACGTTAATCATGCTGATAACGTAAATCATGCTGATAACGTAAATCATGCTGATAAAGTAAATCATGCTGATAACGTAAATCATGTTGATAACGTAAATCATCCTGATAACGTAAATCATGCTGATAAAGTAAATCATGCTGATAACGTAAATCATGCTAATAACGTAAATCATGCTGATAACGTAAATCATGCTGATAACGTAAATCATGCTGATAACGTAAATCATGCTGATAACGTTAATCATGCTGATAACGTAAATCATGCTGATAACGTTAATCATGCTAATAACGTAAATCATGCTGATAACGTAAATCATGCTAATAACGTAAATCATGCTAATAACGTAAATCATGCTGATAACGTAAATCATGCTAATAACGTAAATCATGCTGATAACGTAAATCATGCTGATAACGTTAATCATGCTGATAACGTAAATCATGCTGATAACGTTAATCATGCTAATAACGTAAATCATGCTGATAACGTAAATCATGCTAATAACGTAAATCATGCTAATAACGTAAATCATGCTGATAACGTAAATCATGCTAATAACGTAAATCATGCTGATAACGTAAATCATGCTGATAACGTTAATCATGCTGATAACGTAAATCATGTTGATAACGTAAATCATGCTGATAACGTAAATCATGTTGATAACGTAAATCATGCTGATAACGTAAATCATGTTGATAACGTAAATCATGTTGATAACGTAAATCATGTTGATAACGTAAATCATGCTGATAACGTAAATCATGCTGATAAAGTAAATCATGCTGATAACGTAAATCATGCTAATAACGTAAATCATGCTGATAACGTTAATCATGCTAATAACGTTAATCATGCTGATAACGTAAATCATGCTAGTAACGTAAATCATGCTGATAACGTAAATCATGCTAATAACGTAAATCATGCTGATAACGTTAATCATGCTGATAACGTAAATCATGCTGATAACGTTAATCATGCTGATAACGTTAATCATGTTGATAACGTTAATCATGCTGATAACGTTAATCATGCTGATAACGTTAATCATGCTGATAACGTAAATCATGTTGATAACGTAAATCATGCTGATAACGTTAATCATGCTAATAACGTTAATCATGCTGATAACGTAAATCATGCTGATAACGTTAATCATGCTGATAACGTAAATCATGCTAATAACGTAAATGATGCTAATAACGTAAATCATGCTAATAACGTAAATCATGCTGATAACGTTAATCATGTTGATAACGTAAATCATGCTAATAACGTAAATCATGCTGATAACGTTAATCATGTTGATAACGTAAATCATGCTAATAACGTAAATCATGCTGATAACGTAAATCATGCTGATAACGTTAATCATGCTGATAACGTTAATCATGCTAATAACGTAAATCATGCTGATCGTACGCATTATCGCAATGCTGATCCTTGAAGCCTGTATCGCAATCAGAAGGTTACAGGTTCGATTCTTGTCCGGGACTCAGAAATATTTTTGTGAGGATATGATCTTGACGATCGTCGATGTATCGTCTGTCTACTCCAAGATCTCCCCATTCAATACAGCAATGTATATATATTAACACATCCAAGCATTACTGATATATAGTGACTGCCGCGTATATAGGAGTATATTATATCAATTAAACAAGTACATCATTGTAGCCTTCGCTCTCCATCTGAGTCTCGATAGCTCAATGAGCGTCTCATCGGTAATCAGAAGGCTAAGGTTCGATCCTGTCTGGGTATCAGTACATTCACTGTATGTGCAAAAGTTTGGAACGCTCTTGACGCGGAACTTAAAACCGCAGCCACGTTAGATATTTTTAAAAAGTTTTATCAGAAGATAATATATCTTAATTATTAATACGACTTTTTACATTTTATGAACTTTTACGCTTTTAACAAAACTGTAAGTATTGCATGTTTGTTTCAACATATATTTCTTACTCGTAATCACTATTTAGTTGACATTGTAATTTATAGTATAATTAGTAATTTCAGTGATTGGTTAATATTGTAAGTAATATAGTTTTAAATGCAAGGCCATCCTGGAAAGCAGCTTTTAGCTGAGTGATGCCACCTTGCCTAAATAAATTATTAATGTGTATGTATTAACACAACAATTTATTCATTAAGATGAATTCATGCAAGTTACTTCGGTCGTTGACAATCTCAAATGGGATACTACCACCGAGTGCATATTTAAAAAAGTAGCTAAGCGTCTTTTTCTGTTCAAAGTATTTAAAAGTTATAGCACGCCCATGGAGAATATTATAAGATTTTACAGAGCTGTAATAATCGTCGCTTAGGTTTGGAACGGCGACGAAGAATCAAAGAAACAATGTAGAACGGATCCAGAAACAAGCTCTTAGTTTAAATTACCATGCAAAACTTAAAACAACGAAGGATCGTCGGAGGATCTTATAGGCAGGTAATTCATGTATGCCTACTGTATGGTTACTTCATGTAATCGTGTCCCCAGAACAACTATAATCCTAACCAAAATGTTGTGTCCGGACACAAAAATCGACATACTGTACGTATATGAAGTAGTCCCCATCTTATTAACATTTCGTACCCATTACATGAACTACATCACTTACTGCCAAAAAAAGATTTGTCAAGAAAAGGAGAGGAAGACGAAGTCAAATGGCCAAAAAGATTTTAATGGAAAGTTGAAAATATTACAATTTCAACGCAAACATGGAAAGCGACAAAAATCGGTTAAACAATTTAGCGAGTGTATAAACGAAGTTTAAGAAAATCCATTAAAAAAGTAACACACCTTTAACTGCAACTCTCCTGACTGATTTGAATGAAAGGTTCCATTTGTTTGACTGATTATGGTATTTGCATCCATTAAATTGACTTTGACTTCGCAAGATTTGTTTTTCAAATCAACATGAATACCAAGTTTAACTGTTGTCCCTGGGCGATATATTCTTGGCGAAATAATCAGGTACTCATCACTTGAAAATAAAATATTCCAACAATGAAAATTTAGTTAAGTTAGGTAGTTGCAGCTTGATGTTTGTGAAGTTGTAAAGGTTTTACTGTGCAAGCTGTCTGGTGCTCAGTATTGACAACTTAACACAGCTTGCACAGTAAAACCTTTATAATGAAACTGTAATCAGGAATTTTGCGTTGTCCAGTAAACAAGAACCAAAGTGTCAAGTGTGCTATCACAAAGTGTGTTATTTCAAGGTGTGTTAGATAGTACGATTGTCAGACAAAATCCAACAGAACAAAAAATCCGAAAGTTAAGAAATGGACAAAATCCAACGTACTTGAGTTATTAACTTTGAATATGTATTCAAAATTATAAGCATGTCAGGACAATTTTTAGAAAATTCTGAGACTTTTAAGTATCTTGGAATCACCATAAACAGCAATCTTACATGGGATGACCATGTGAATTATATTATTAAATTATTGAAAAAACTAAGCCTGTTTAAAAGAATTAAGAGGTATCTCCCACTATATAGGGCTACGAAACAATTTTTTAATTCATTTATGTTACCTCTTTTTTATTATTGTGATTGTGTTTGGGGAGACAGAGGTAATAACAATTTAATGCAGTCTCTGCAAATTTTACACAACAAGTCAGCCAAAGAAATCCTAGATCGGCCATACCACTCTTCCGCAACTGATGCCCTTAAAACACTTGATTGGAAGTCTTTAATTCATCGAAGATATTTATATCGATCTATTTTTATATATAAATGTATTAATGGTTTGATTGGCTATGATTTTAACTTAACTTTCAACAAATCTATACACTCTTATAAGACGAGAAATAAGGAGAACTTAAGAAAGCCCTCTTCAAAGCGCCGATGAGTCAATGGAATGTGACCTCTCGTGCTTCTGATGACTGGAACAGTATTGATCTGTCTATCCGATGGATTGGGCAACTTCATATTTTTAAGAAAGCTTTAATATAAAGCTTTTTATACACATTTGTTTTTTACATTTTATTCATCCTTGTACTGCACTAATATTAATTCTTTGTTTTTTTTTGTTTTTTAATTTGTAAAATGATCAGGTATCCTCATTAAAGATTATTTCACACAAGGTTGTTTAATATATCACCAATGACGTTATAACGTGTACCCACCATAATGACCAATCTGAAAAAGCATACAATATTGCTTGAAACTTTACAAAAGTATACACTTCACTAAATGAATATACTACGTCAACTTTATCGTTACCATAGCAATTTTTAAAGCAATTTTATTTAATAGTTTTGAAGATGTCCTTCATTTCAGATTGGTCATAATGTGGGTACAACTTGTGACGTCACATGTCATACAACATAAACTTGAACAACTCAAGAACGAGATACGATATTATTATTATTACCAGGAGCAATCAAAGATTATGTAATTGCGTTCGACGCATGTGGACTTGTAAATGGCGAATGTAGATTATGCTGTAACGAATTATGAAAATAAATAAAGCTAATAAATATATAACAGCGTCTTAATTGAAGACACTATAACTTCAATGTTTTTGATAACGGTGACATCCTGAGTGATTTCCCTACGTTAATTAGGAGGGTATATTTCCCGTTATTTTCGATTTGAAAGTTGACCGCCACAGATACCTGTAAATCGTTCAATTCAGAAATATTACAATCGTGAAGTTCGATTTGGCAAAAGTTGAATGGAAAATTTATAACTTCGCGAGGCACGCTCGTTTCGAGTAAATGTTGTTCGAGTAAATGATGTATGGTGTTCAAATGATCAGATTGAATTTTGACATTATAAACGCGCCATATTATTACCGTTATAACGTATGTTATTTTAAAATTAGAAGGCCATGGATTGGCCATATGATCGCCTTGATACGTTGTTTAGATTGTTATCGACTGGAACACGGCAACAAACGACAGCGTCTTAATTCAAGGAGACACTATATAAACCTCAATGTTTTTGACAACGGTGACATCCCGCATTCCCGTTCGTTAGTTCGATTTGAAATATGACCGTTCGACCGCTAGATAAGTCAGTAAATATTACAATCGTGAAGTTCGATTTGGCGAAGTGTCGCTTGAATGGAAAATTTATAACTTCGCGAGGCTTGCACGTTTCGAGTAAATGTTGTTGGAATTAGATGTATGGTGTTCAAATGATCAGATTGAATTTTGACATTATAAACGCGCCATATGATTACCATATGTTATTTATTACATGGTTTATATTCTACATTCTATTAATTTGATCCTCCATGCTATAGCAAATTTCTATCATCATTCTGCTGGCATGCCTAATCCTGAACACTTCTACAGGCAACTTCATATCCACTGCTCCTGTGTTAATCCTGAGGCAGCATTTTCCTCGCCAGTACTGCCATAATTTATTCCAAAACGGTAATTTATTCAAAAAGAGGAAAGATTTTGTTTTCATTTATTTTAGCTGTAAAGCACAGGTAACCCATACAAGATTAGAATGCGTTCTAGGAGTAATCAAAGATTATGTAATTGCGTTCGACGCATGTGGACCAGTAAATGGCGAATGAAGATCGGTAATTATGCTGTAAAATATATATTCATCATATATATATTCATCATATATATATATATATATATATATATATATATATATATATATATATCCGTAGTTCAGTGGTCATAGCACTGCACTAGCATCGCAAGGGTCGCGGTTCGATTCCAGCCGGAAGACCTCTAAGTTGTATTTTTCGCAACTGGTCCCGGTTTGGTCTTAAAATGTATATATTCCAACACTCGAAATTTTCCTTCACCATAAATCCTTAGAACATATATGCGCACGCTCACTGCTTGCAGTTTGAGCGCTCTGGCATGGTTTTTGATGTCCCACATTTTGTGTGGCATCAAGGGTGACTGTTAATAGCAGTTATCTTCATCCTGCTCATCAGCACTACACTGATAAGACCCAAAAGGCCGAAACGGTACCGTCTGTAGTTATATATACACAATATATATATATATATATATATATATATATATATATATATATATATATATATATATATATATATATATATATATATATATATATATATATATATATATTGTGCTATATACTAGGAGTTTATCAGAAGTGAAATGCGCTCGGGACTGACACAGGAGCACAAATTTATATTATTTATACAGAATAATGCCACAAATTTTCTATAGCTTGAGGATCAAATGAATAGAATGTAGAATCTTAACCACGCATCAAGGCGATTGTAATAATAACATACGGTAATCATATTACGCGTTTATAATTATGATGTCAAAATTCAATATGACCATTTGAACGCCATACATCTAATTCGAATAACATTTACTCGAGACAAGAAAGGCTCGCGAAGACTAATTGTTATCAATTTCCCATTCAAGCGACACTTTTACGAAATCGAACTTCACATAACGTTTCTTTCAACTTTTAAGCGATTTTGAAGCTTTATACCTTTAAACGCATATGAGATACAGTAATGTATCAGTCAAATCCAAGCATGCCCATCCCACCCCCGGGCCAACCCCCGGGAATTTGACATTTGTTCAAAAATGCTGCTAATTCCCCACAGTGGGGATGAAATGCAGGTGCAAATGCCCCACAGTGGGGAAAAAAATCTGTGGCGAATCCCCGGCCACGGAAAGCAATACTAGTACAGTAACAACAATTTTCATTGTTTTCAAATATCAAATTATTATTACAAATTACAAGGGCAACAAATTACAAGGCAACAAGGCAGGTGTTAACCCTCCATGATTAAATCACACTTGAACAACAACACGTTTTGTAGGCTGTATAGCAATGCTATGGGGGGAGTGGCAATTCAATTGCACCTGCTGGCCACTGGTGCTGTGCTGCCCAAAGGGAACGAGGCTCAGATTACTGTATACCCTAATGGTCAGCACTAGAGGCAATCCACCGAGGGTCTTTCACCGAGTGGGGACTAGGACTAGTTGCTATATTACCAACTGTTTTTGACTGTTTTTAACTGTTTTTAGGATTACATGATTAAAGATTAAAGACCAATAATCGGCAATTGTCAAATGCTTTTAGATTACCAATGATGGGCAATTCCACAACAGTAAATTGTAGGATTCCAGAACCCAACCCCAACACAACACAAATCCTAACCCTAACCCCCCGTCTTAAGTGTCTCCCTAACCCCCCGCCCAATTCCCGCCTTCAACTTCATCGTAAGCCTAACTCCCAACCTGTGTGTTTAAAATAATTAAGAAACTTGAATAATTTAGCAACTAGTCGTGTGTCCTACAATATATTGTTGTGGAATTACCCATTATTGGTAATCTAAGAGTACAGTATTTGACAATTGGCGATTATTGGCAGAAATATAATTTAGCAACTAGTACTAGTCCCCACTCGGTTAAAGACCCTCAGTGGATTGCCTCTAGTGTCGACCTTATCTAATGCCCGACCCCCGAGCAAAGGTTTGGGTTCAAATTCCCCACCCCCGGGATTGGTCAACGTATCAAATGGCCGGCGGTGTCCCGGGGGGATGGTCATGGTTGGATTTGACTGATACATAAGTGTAAACAAATGCCTCGCAGACAGAATACTTTCACAACCGAAGAGGTTTTGGCGTTTCTCGATGCAAATTACGATATTCCTGGTGGTGGAGAAGGCACGGAGGTATCATATATGAAAAGTGAAGTCGAAGATATAGATGTTGAGGGAGATAATTCTCGTCAAACAAGTGAATGGAAGACATACAATGGAAACGATGTCGATGATATTCATCTGATTGACGTGGTTGATGCTGAAAGACCCAGGAAAGTATAAAGCTAATTTATTTTGTTTTAGGTGTGTCCAAACAATGCAAAATTTTGGGTTTTAATATTTTTAGAATTTCTGATATTTTCTACCTGAAATATTCAAAATTAGTATACCAAATTTGAAATATGATATTCATGAAAATTCACTCGCTTCCAATCCTCTCTCCTCCGCAGAGCCTTCTATTTTTTTTTACTTCTGTGGAAGGCGAAGGCGCGCGCGAGGGAGGCGCGCGAGGGAGGCCCGACAGGGAAGGTGAAATTTAATCATAATCCGCGACAAATTCAGGCCAATATTTACTCGATTTCAATTCTGAAAACAGATTTGGAATTACCGAGTCCAAGCACATTGCATCCCTTAGCTTTCAGATCACAATCCGTTCAAACCCAGTCCTTCATCTAGAACCGCACTGACAGAATACGAAGTCGAACAACAGGAATCATACGTCAACTAAAGTCGAGACTTGAACAACAACATCGAGAACATGGATAACGTAATTTGGAATTTAATTTTGACCTCAATCACCCCTCATAGGAAAGAAGGCTTCGTCCTTCGCTAAGGTCGTTCGAAACGTTTGCCGTTAGACTAGCTCGTAGCGCAATGTTTTAGATTATTCCATTTGTATTTGTACACTCCCTACGCAGCACAATATACTGATCCGACTAATTTAGCATGGAGTTTGCAAAGCATGAAGACGGCAAGATCCAAGTTACGGGGGAGAACCGCGAATTGATGTATTGAGCTGATTATTTTGTTATTGTTGGTGTTTTCAGAAAGATCCCTGAAATAGAGGTGAAATAATATAGACTATAATAATGTCATACCTGATCGTAATAACGTGTACCAAAAGCTGAGCAATGACAGCTGTTTGAAAGACCAACTTAGTCAACTTCATCTTTCAGCTAAAAGAGTTAGAAGCCAGTTGAATGGTTAAATGTTATCGCGATTGATATCAACTGTGCATGTACGTGATGCTAAATAAGTAACTTACACCAGTTGCAATGAATCATTACAACTGGGATAATCTTTCAAAATGGGAAATAAACTATATCAAAGTCATTACAACTGCGATAATCTCTCAAAATGGGAAGTAAACTATCCACCTTTTTCACACTGCGTCCCCAGGGGGTGCACAGAGTACGTCACAAATGATCTAGTGTTGAGAAAATATTCAATATCTCACAGCCGCAATCTAGAGAACTAATACGTTAACAGCCTATTTATTTTATTTATTTTATTTTACTAGGAGTTCTTATCAGCAGTGAAATGCTGCCGTTGGCGCGTGCAGTGTTCAGAATCAGGCATAAATAGAATGTAGAATCTAAACCACGTATGAAGGTGATCATATATAGCCTTGTATAACGGTAATCATATTGCGCGTTTATAATGTCAAAATTCAATATTACCATTTGAACGCCATACATCTAATTCGAATAACATTTACTCGAAATGTTAACAAGCCTCGCGAAGTTATCAATTTTTCATTCAAGCGACATTTTTGCTAAATCGAACTTCACGTTTGTAATAGATTGCTGATTGACGACTTATCTGGCGACTGGCGGTTGGACAAATCAATCAGGGTCTCTCTCAGTATATAAGGCATATCAAGGTGTCATAAGCTAAATAGCACACTATTCTTGACACTTCTTGGGTTTCCTGTGCGTAACTCGTGCTCAGTCTATGTATAGACGACGAATATTTCGATTTGTTCGAGCTTGAGTTTGTCTGGCCGACTTTCCGAGGGGATACGGGGGGGGCACTTACTAGGGTAACTAGGGAAAACTGCGCATGTTCTATTTGCACGCTGTCTTCCGCTGTCTTCCCAGACTACAGAAAGATTGCTTCTCTGCTTTCACGGTAAGAATAACCAGTTATCGAATATTCGAATAGTTGACACTAATTTTGTCTGTTTTCCATAGGCGTACGGGCCGGGGGGGCTGCAGCCCCCCCCCCCCCCCACACATTTTTTTGAAAGTTAAGCTATTCGGGCAAAAATGGTATTGCCATTCGGGCAAAAATGGTGTTTGAATAGTTTGATTAAATTGTTATTCGTCAGTTTTAGCGAAGCAGATTAACCGCGGATCTGTCATCTGTGGCAATTTATTCGGAAAATTATTGTCATATTAGAGAGTGATGACAGAAATTACCGTCATAGGCCGATACCCGAGCTAGGCGAACGGTTTGGCTTTCCATAAGCTTTACCAATACAAGCGATACTCGAACTCTAAAAAAAGCGCAAGAAGCCCCTGCGGAGGAGAGTGCGGATGTGAGATATTGGATAAGTTCTCAACACTAGATCATTTGTGACGTACTCTGTGCACCCCTTGGGGACGCAGTGTGAAAAAGGTGGATAGTTTACTTCCCATTTTGAAAGATTATCCGTTGTAATTAGCCTCCTCCGCAGGCAACTCTGTGGCTTCTTTTCCCGAGTCAAATAGCTTCCAACGCTGTTTTAATCCCTTCACAATCCCTATATTTCCCTGCAATCCCAGCCACTCGCACAGCCTTGGAAGCGATTTGACTCGGAAAAAAGAAGTCACAGAGCTACGTTGTAATGACCTTGATATAGTTTACTTCCCATTTTGAAAGATTATCTCAGACGAGAAGTCTGAGACAGTTGTAATGACCTTGATAAAGTTTGCTTCCCATTTTGAAAGATTATCCCAGTTGTAATGACATACTTCATTGCAACTGGTGTAAGTTACTTATTTAGTATCACGTGCATGCACAGTTGATATCAAGTTCGGGTGGCGCGCGATAACATTTAACCATTCAACTGTGCTTCTAACTCTTTTAGCTGAAAGATGAAGTTGACTAAGTTGGTCTTTCAAACAGCTGTTATTGCTCAGCTTTTGGTACACGTTATTACGATCAGGTATGACATTATTATAGTCTATATTATTTCACCTCTATTTCAGGGATCTTTCTGAAAACACCAAGAATAACAAAACAATCAGCTCAATACATCAATTCGCGGTTCTCCCCCGTATTTTGGATCTTGCCGTCTTCATGCTTTGCAAACTCCATGCTAAATTAGTCGAATCAGTATATTGTGCTGCGTAGGGACTAGTGTACAAATACAAATGGAATAATCTAAAACATTGCGCTACGAGCTAGTCTAACGTCAAACGTTTCGAACGACCTTAGCGAAGGACGAAGCCTTCTTTCCTATGAGGGGTGATTGAGGTCAAAATTCAATTCCAAATTACGTTATCCATGTTCTCGATGTTGTTGTTTGGGGTGGGGGGGGGGGGGGAGGGGTGGTAGAAAAGGCGGCCGAGGGGTTATTGCAGAACGCATTTATAGTTTAAGTAATAATCGATTCTGAAAGTTAAGATATGCAGATGACCGAACGTGATCCTGATAAGTAATCTTATCAGGTCATATTCTGTCATCCAGACTGCACAGTAAACAAATAGCACAGATTCCAATGGCGCGTCCTATTATTAACTGCAAGAATTCAACTCAAACTAAGACGGAACACAATTACAGTCGAACCTCTCGGTATGGACACCTCTCTAATGCGGACACCTCTCCGTTACCGACACTTTGTTAGATCCCAGCAAAATGCTCACTCATTTGTTTAAAAAATACCTCCATAATACGGACACTCTCTAATACGGACAACGAACACTTCGTCACGTCCCCAGAAAGAAAAAACCTCTTTAATACGGACACTAATTGACACAGCATTCATTTCCTGTTTAGCGTTTTAATTAGTAGGTTTTGTAAACTTTCGCACCATCAGCTTGCGTTCATTTACGCTCTTTCGCGGCCTTCGTTTCTGATTCAAATCAAGTTCCTCGGCAGTTTTGTCGCTTCGTCACAGCTGGCTGACGAACTCCGAAGATTATTTCTAGAGTGCAATCTGTGTCTGTAGAAAGACGCCGTGCAAACTCAGTGCAAAAATCTATTTAGGTTTTTTATAAGCCACAGCACTAGTTACACTAGTCCTTTTAACTGCGTTAATTGTTTACTGACAATAAATTTTATGAATTACAGGCTAGTTTTTTAAATTGAAAACTTTATTAGTATTTACGTTTCAAAATAATTTTAAGCACTTCAAACAAAACAACCTTCGGAAGATATCTTTATGAGTAAAAGTATTACAAGAAAAAAAAGTGTTAATTTAACGCCATTAAACCACAAAAATAGGCAATACAAAATAACAGTAATGTCCACTTGGAACGTTTTAAAGTGTCATGATATGGGGTACCTCTATAATACGGACACCTCTCTAATACGGACATTTACTATATAAGGGACTAATACTGTCCCTTCGATGTCCGTATTAGAGAGGTTCGACTGTATAATTGGAGCGTAATTATTGTTGTGAGTTTTGTCTTGTAATTTATAAGTAAATATAATAAGTACTTATTAACCGAGCGCGAGGTCCGTACGGGAAAATATTTTGCTTGAGATCTTTTGAGTACAGACCGGGCCCGAAGGGCGAGGTCTGTACTCAAAAGATCGAAAGCAAAATATTTTCCCGTACGGACCGAGCTTGTGAGGTTAATAAGGAATTTATTATATGTCTCGACTACAACGAGAAATAATTTAGAGAAAACATTATTTAAAATGGCTTGCTTTTTTTCTCTTGTGTACTCTGTCTCCGTAGCATTTAAGATATCATCTTCGTCGGTTAGTTCCTCCGGATAATAGAGTTGGCCGTGCATTTTTTGTTATTTCGTTTAATTTTGCTGTAGTTTCTTGTTTTTGTGCGGGTCCGTACACCGAGTCCGTACGGTAAAGTACGGACCCGCACGTTAGCCAATCAGCGTTCAAATACGCCAGTTCGGACTCGCAAGACATATAATAAAGTATAAATATAAATTTATAAGTAAATTTTCTACGCGCTTTTACAATTTTTGTTAATTGTTTACCTTTCTGGATGAGCGAATGTGACCTGTTTACCCATCATGTATTGTTTTCTCGAAAACATCTGTTGAACGGCGCTGTTTCGCTCAAGGTGTGATGTAATACATATAAAAGTTTAAATGTATCGCATAACTTCTGATATAATTCTAGTGGCGCGTATGTGTGTTCGTGTGCGTGTGACGGAGGTCTGAGCTCAGAGAATTAAAAGATAGATCAATGTATTAAAGCTGAAATCCTCAGAAAGTATTTCCATGCTGCCATCCCAAAACTAGCCAGAGTTGACGCCTAGCGGGCGTCTTGTTTGCAATAATTTTGCGTCAAATTTGGTTTGTTTTCCGCATTTTGAGCTATAATAATAACAGCCAGACGCATGTTTTCATGTTACACAGATCAGTGTTGTAAACCTCTATCGAAACTTGCAATCGATACAAGACATTTTTGAAAGTACGCTTACTTGCTAAGACCTTATTTTTTAACACTGTCTGGTGAGAAAATTAATATTTTTCTCCAGGGCATGGGGCTATACCGTCCCGTCCGTCCACGCCTTAATCCGGCTCTGTGCAGGAGCAGTGGATACGAGGTTGGATTCCAGCAGAATAATTCTAGAAATGTTCTATAGCTTGAGGATCAAATAAATAGAATGTAGAATCTTAACCACGCATCAAGGCGATTGTAATAATAACATACGGTAATCATATGACGCGTTTATAATGTCAACATTTAATATGACCCTTTGAACGGCATACATCTAATTCGAACAACATTTACTCGAGACGAGAAAGCTTCGCGAAGTTATTAATTTTCCATTCAAGCGACACTTTTACGAAATCGAACTTGACCTAACGTTACGTTTCTTTCGACTTTTAAGCGATTTTGATGCTTTATACCCGAAAACGTTACACTACGGGCGGAGAGGGAGGGTGAGCACGCCATTTATCCTGGTCAGCGGCAAGCAATCGTCTTCTGGACGATCCTTTTATTAGTATTAAGGTTAGTAATTGGAATTTACTTGGCTTTCCTGTGTCGCAGGGGTTAGGGTTAGAAAACCGATTGGGCGGGGGGTTAGGGTTAGGATCTAAGTTGTTTTTGGTTAGCATGCAGTTCTATGATGTATAGTATAACATATTATCATAATATAGGTGTCTCTCGCGGATACTAAAAAAGATCGTCCAGAAGACGATTGGTTGCCGCTGACCGGGATAAATGGCGTGCTCTGTAGTTTCTCGATACAAATTATGATAGAAGACTCGGAGTTATCAGATCAGAAAAGTGAAGTCGAAGATGTCGATTTTGAGGCGGATAATTCTCGTCAAACAAGTGAAAGGAAGACATACAGCTGTACGATGGACACGATGTCGATGATATTCATCTGATTGACGTGGTTGATGCGGAAAGACTCAGGAAAGTATAAAGCTAACTTCTTTTGTTTCAGGTTTGTCCAAACAATGCAAAATTTAGTGTTTTACTATTTTTAGAATTTCGGATATTTTCTACCTGAAACTTTCATAATTGGTAATGCCAAAGTTGAAATATGATATTTATGAAAATTTACTAATCCGCCACAAATTCAGACCAATATTTACTCGATTTCAATTCTGAAAACAGATTTGGAATTACCGAGTGGCTACATAACATACGTGCCTATTATGTTACGCAAACGTGCAACCTGTATCAGATCATAATCCGTTCAAACCCAGTCCTTCATCTTGAACACTGACAGAATACGAAGTCAAACAATAAGATACGTCAACTAAAGTCGAGATTTGAACAACAGCGTCGAGAACATGGATAACGTAATTTGGAATTGAATTTTGACCTCATGCACCCCTCATAGGAAAGAATTAAGGCTTCGTCCTTCGCTAAGGTCGTTCGAAACGTTTAACGTTAGACTAGCTCGTAGCGCAATGTTTTAGATTATTCCATTTGTATTTGTACACTAGTCCCTACGCAGCACAATATACTGATCCGACTAATTTAGCATGGAGTTTGCAAAGCATGAAGACGGCAAGATCCAAAATACGGCGGAGAACCGCGAATTGATGTATTGAGCTGATTATTTTGTTATTGTTGGTGTTTTCAGAAAGATCCCTGAAATAGAGGTGAAATAATATAGACTATAATAATGTCATACCTGATCGTAATAACGTGTACCAAAAGCTGAGCAATGACAGCTGTTTGAAAGACCAACTTAGCCAACTTCATCTTTCAGCTAAAAGAGTTAGAAGCCAGTTGAATGGTTAAATGTTATCGCGCGCCACCCGCACTTGATATAAACTGTGCATGTACGTGATGCTACATAAGTAACTTTACACCAGTTGCAATGAAGTGGTGACATGCAAGTATATCATTACAACTGGGATAATCTTTCAAAATGGGAAGCAAACTATATCAAAGTCATTACAACTGAGTCTGAGATAATCTTTCAAAATGGGAAATAAACTATATCAAGGTCATTACAACTGGGATAATCTTTCAAAATGGGAAGTAAACTATCCTGCCTTTTTCACACTGCGTCCCCAGGGGGTGCACAGAGTACGTCACAAATGATCTAGTGTTGAGAAAATATTCAATATCTCACAACCGCAATCTAGAGAACTAATAACTTAACAGCCTATTTATTGCTGCTCCCCTCAGGGGGCAGCGCGCGTTACTGTGTCTCGTGTCCAGACCTCTTCGCCGAACTATGTAAAGCCAACTGGGTGGATGTGGACCAGTTTATGACGTTTTGTGACGTAAAGTTTTGTGACGTTCATTTGATAAAAACGCTAACATACTCCAAAGTTTCTTCGGGTATTTACGGAAGTCCAGAATAATATGTTCAATTCTTACGACCTTGGTGGCCGGCAAGCCATGTTATTTTTCTGAAGATTGAACGCATGGTTACTTCTGTCTTTGCACTGTCTTTGGCTTGATCGATCTTCTCTGCCACATGGTTAGTGCATGTAATGTCAAAATTCAATGTTGCCATTTTAACGCCATGTCGCCATACGTCTAATTCGAACAACATTTACTTGAAACGAGCAAGCCTGGCGACTATAAATTTTCCATTCAAGCGACACGTTTGCCAAATGGAACTTCACGTTTGTAATATTTGCGGCTGATTGATTGACTGACCGCCAGGTCGAGCGGTCATATTTCAAATCGAACGCGGGATCACCAGCCGTCGATTAAGGACGATACAAATAAGAAACATACACTACAGTCTACAGCGATTGTGTTTGTTATAGAAATATCGGGCAATCGGGATTCTTGTCCACAGGCTCTCGAATACTCTCGAATTTCGGCAGTTCATAAGCAAGCGAAAACAGACAAAACAGCGGAGACTGGGAAGTTCGTATCTCACGCCGAAGATCTTCGGCGTAGAATTTCCGTAGATTACGCCAAAGTTGGCGTAAAACTAATCACGTTTTCGGTGAAAATGACTGTCAACTGACTCGGCTAAATATAAAGACAACTGTCTGTGAGAATGAGAACTGCAAGTCTATAAATGTGAGAGTCTGAAACTCTGTGAAGCCGCTCAAATACGTTCAAATCGGTCTGACTTTGATTCGGACAATATTCAATAAGAATCAGAGATTGAAGAGTGGAGACATGCGTTTCAAAGGAGTCAACTCAAAGCCCAAAGGATGTTGAGTAAAGGTGGCAATTGTTTATTTGCCAGCACTGAACAAACCCTTAAATAGCAAATTAAATGCAATTTCATCAACTAAATAGCCTTATAGCGGCACGCAGTGCGTCTACTTTGGTTTTGCGTTTTCACTTCCAGACCCCCTGACTGGCGCAAACGTTTTGGAGGGAAATTGTACAACCCCCCTGACTGGCGTATGAAATTTTGAGGCCTTAGCGTTGGCGTAAATCTACGAACTTTCCAAATAACTGGTTATTCTCGAGGTTATTCTTACCGTGAATCAAATAGAACATGCGCAGTTTTCCATAGTTTGCCCTCCGGAAAGTGCGTCCACAATTGAACGCACGTTCACGCTTTATTCAGGGAACTTTGTAAACCATCGGGATACCTTATGGAGGCAGCACTTTCCTTGCGATAGTAACTTCTAGTTTTATTTTATTTAACTAGGAGTTCTTATCATCAGTGAAATGCTGCCGTTGGTGCGTGCAGTGTTCAGAATCAGGCATAAATAGAATGTAGAATCTATGAAGGTTATCATATAGCCTGGTAATCATATTGCGCGTTTATAATGTCAAAATTCAATATTACCATTTGAACGCCATACATCTAATTCGAATAACATTTACTCGAAATGTTAACATGTCTCGCGAAGTTATCAATTTTCCATTCAAGCGACACTTTTGCTAAATCGAACTTCACGTTTGTAATAGTTTGCTGATTGAACGACTTATCTGGCGAGGGCGGTTGAACAAATCAAATCGAACAAACGAACCGGCGGGATTACCTTCTGATAAATTGGCTGTGGAAAATGTTTATTGTTTAAGGTAAGAGGCTGTGAGAGAGGAGGTATTAGATTAGATGGCTACGTAAGTTGACAGATGTTGACGGCTTTGTTAGCGGTTTGCTTCATAGGGTTTGAAATGGCACAAGTTCGGGATTCGGGTCCGCTGCTGTACCTGTTGAGCTATATATCGAGTGAAGTACACGAGATATTCTAGCGACAACTTAACGCTTATCCATGAGGATGTGCACTGTTTCAATTCTATTAGAGAATCATGGTCAAAAAACAGGAAGAAATATTTTAATACCGCTGAAGTAAACAGAAAAGTTGAGTGAAGCGGTATTTGAAGTCGCATGCAGGCGTAGATTCGTGATGAAAGTATTTGTTCATGTTTTTGTCAGAATGATTGTAATTGTTGATCCGAGTTAGGACTCGACGAGTTAGGATTCGAGTTAAGATTTCTTTCATATCTTTCTGTGTAAAGACGCATACGAATATGCGGAAACCGGTGAACTTTACGGCAGTTTCGATCGACGCGAATCTTTGCCACAAATCTTTCCTAACGGGGTAGGGTGGGTGGCAGCAATAACAAATATAAATGTATATATGTGTCATATTCTCTAACCTGCGTGCAGACTCTACAATCAAGAATATCATTCTGGATTGTAGAGCTGCACGCAGGCTACATACGCATTCAATACCTATTCTAGGTAAATCCATAGTAAATCTCAATGGGTAAGTAATGGCGTTTCAAATTTCATTTTGTCGAATCTAATGAGTATTGAGTACAGTGTGCAATTTAATCGGCATATGATCGATAAGAACTTTATATCATGTGCTTCGATGTCACTTTGAAACAATAAGTTCATCGGCTATTATCGAACTTAATGCATTAATAAAATTCCGCCTTACTGGCAATAATTTGAATATATTATTTTCGATACCAGTGTTTGATGATCAATATAAATTATAGCCATCTAATTTTCACATTTCTAAACGCTTTTGAATGCAAAATAGTGGTGCCGATTTCAAATTTCATGGTTGACGATGCTGCCATTCAACACCGCGCCAAACGCGGATACGCTACTTATAAGCAATAACGCACAGCAAGCACGAGTGCAACAACGAGTATATCCAGGAGCGCGCGTTGAATTTAATTTTAAAACGAATCCTAACTCGAATCCTAACTCGACAGACTAACTCTAGGGTTCTTGGCTGTTGCGTTAGATGGAGTTGATTAAGAAAATGATTGTGTAATCGGAGTCTCGCAATTGAAAGAGACGTCTGTGACTCGATAGTAACGACAATATTTTCAAAACATAATTATCAACGATGCCCATGCACTAGCACCGACCCCGCAAGGCATGACATGACGTTATTACTTGGGCTACCCCCTGTGGGGTAGCACCAAGTCTTAGAATGGGCTGCACTTCTGTATTTTAATTATTTTAATTATTTTTATTTTTCTGGTCAACAAAATGCAACTAATTCCCATCTATCAAACTGACGTGATCTTATTTCGTTGTTCTTTATTCTCATGACGTCATGACTGTTTCAGTGATGAAAACGAGCGCTGACCTTATATTCATGATCCACGCTTCTTTGGTCGCCATTGCCATTGATCAACTTCAAGACTCTAGCAAATTTGTGATAAGATTGATAAGGAATGTGGCTGGCAAGTATATTAATAATAAACATGCTCACACTACTTACAATCGCAGACACCGATAGCGGTAGGGGAATGGCTAAATGGCGTGGGTGGGTGGGTCGTGCGTCGTGGGTCGTGCGTCGTGGGTCGTGCGTCGTGGGTAAAATAAAATAAAATAAAATAAAATAAAATGAAATGAAATGAAATGAAATGAAATGAAATGAAATGAAATGAAATGAAATAAAATAAAATTGTAGATTTCGATGCCGGAAAATTGTAGATTTCGATGCCGGAAAATTGTAGATTTCGATGTCCAACACACTTTGTACCCGCTTAAGATTTTATTACCAACTTGCACTATATATATATATAGAATATGAAATTGCCCAAAGAAGGAAGTTAGTAACGTCCGAAACATGTCGCAAATAAAAGCAAAATTCCAAAGCGTTGTGTTGTTTTTAAATATATATATATATATATATATATATCACTTTTCTCGCTCGCAGTCACAACACTCTCTCACTTCCAGTCTTTTTCTCACGCGGTTAACTATGTATAGTTTTTGTTCTATGCAATGGCGTTTTCATTCGCCCGTGTCCACCGCCCGCATGGGCTTGAAACATTATTCAAAATAATTTGCATTATTAGTAGATTTTCCACATCAGGACTTTCAAATATACTATTTACATCATTTGCACAGCGTATACATCGACCGCATCAGCGATGATCGGTCGCCATTTGTTCAAGATCATCCGCAAATTCCCGAAACGACGATAGTGGTGTGCGTGATGTCCACAGATCGGTTTTATATTTTCGGACCAGATAATGAATATGATTCAAATAATGAATAATGAACAAAAGTCGCATCACATTTTGAAAATCCTCGGCAAAATAATTCTGTATTGTATCTGAACTAGCTAGCGTTTATGGCGGCTGGTTTATCTGCTGCTTGTGCACTTCGGACAGTGTTCCTAGACTGTACCACGGACTGTATTCTCCTGAGTATATTCTCCTGAGAATCTTACCGTTCCTGAAAAAAATTGCCATAAAGGAAGCGGACGGTGTATTTTGCGGAATGGCGGAACGGCGGAGTGATTTAAAAAATACTTCTTGAATATAGAGGATGTCCGCCAAAGAGACACACCATTGATATTCCACCCCCAGCAGCGAAACTACTAACGACCACCCACCCCACCAACCTTTGACTGATTGCGATGGATATACCGACGACCCTCCGACAGATCCCGACCGGTTCGAGTTGGCCTACGAACACCTTCCAACCCCATCCGACCACATCCCGACGACTCCCGAGTCTTCCGACCACTGTCCGACCATTCCCGAAGTTTTCCCGACTACCTCCGAAGTCCTTCCGACGGATTCCGAAGTTGTTCCGACAATTTCCGGTGATGTCCCGATGGCTTCCGAAGATGTGACGAACACTTCCGAAGTTGGCCCTTCACGTCACGATCTCCCTGTATCACTTCCCGACACCGAGATCACCTTCCGACCCGTTTCCCCGTCGTCCACCAAACAGTCCCAGCGACGTAGCAGATAGCGTCCGTCCCAGTATATACGCGACCTCCTCCGCGACACCCTTGTCGTACCACCAGACATCTATTCCCGATGATCGTGATGACACACGCGAGACGGCCTAGAACAGTCGCGAGCGATCTTCGGTCCAGCGCCGAACTTCGACCGCGACCCTCCGTTCCGGATGACCTGCCCGCGGAGATGGATACCGGAGTCGGACCCACCTGACACTGAAAATATTGTCAACACCTCCGACAATGCCGCCCTGCGAAAATAATTCCGGGACCACTGGGTAGGGCAATTCAACCATGCCTGGAGTTACCCGATCGCCCATCCGCTCGCCCACCACATGGCCACTTCCGCCCACGCTTCGACAGAGCTGATTTTAAATTTCATTTCACTTCATGATCCTGGTGTACCGGGATATTGCGTTTATATGGACAAAATTTGTCCCGCTTGACCGGGATCCGCGGGCGGACATTATTATTATTATTGAAATGACATTCCCAATCAGGTTTTTCAATGCCAATTTACAGAAAGGTGCAGTCCAGTCTGTTCTACGCATGTGTGATATTTCAAATGTTGGGGACCCCACATGTAAACAAACTTTAACGGAATAGATTTGCAACAGTTCGAAAGTGAGTATTTGTCAAAGGTAGCGAATGCACGAGTGGTAGTTTGATATATTAACAACATTTAGGAACCAAACAGCTTCTTATAACACGCTTTTTAGGCGGAAAAGCTCAAGCGTGTGAAAAAAATCCGCAATACTTCATGTTCAATGTTTATATAATGCAATGTAAACAAACGATGTAAACAGAAACGTGGACATGCGCAGAACGAACTGGACGGCACCTTTAAGTTATAAGCTAAACAACATTTTAAAATCCTAATACATCAAAATTGAATTACAATGTTAATACTAACAAATTACAGTAAAACTATATTAAATAAATCTTGTTAGACTGAGTACTTTATCTCATAAGATCTGATTTCAAACTCGTTTTAAATACTCTTTAATATTTCATCTAACTCATTCCACAATTTTGTTCCTCTAAATTTAAACGTTCTTTGACCAGCAGCTGTACGACATTTTGGGATCGAGATCACTGTTGTTTCTTGTCACACGGTCATGTATTTGATTTCTTTTCATGAACTTTTGGCACAAATATGATGGTGCTTGATTATTCATGCACTTATGCACAAGAACAGTGTCTCTATATCTCAAATGTTCTTTAATGGGAAGCCAACATAATTCGTTTAATACCGGTGTTATGTGGTCATATTTACGTATTCCGTTGACAAGTCTGGCTGCACAGTTTTGGACTGATGGAATTTTCCTAATATTTTCTTCCGATGAACTTGACCAAACAGAGGAGCAATAGTTTTACTCATCACCAAAGTATTGACAATTGTTATTAATGATGTTTGGTCAAACATATGTTTTACGCGACTTATTTGACCAAGTTTGGCCATACATGATGAAGACAGATGTTGGACATGAGCGTCATACGTTAGGTTTTCATCTATTATTAATCCTAAATCCTTGACCTCATGTACAGGTTCCAATTGTTCTCCGATAAAATTGATACTAGGGCGTGTTTCTAATTGCTGCAGCAATTGTCGCGATCCAACCACGAGCATCTTGGTTTTATCAGGGTTTATTAACAAGCTGTTATTACAACACCATTCAAAGATGTTTTGTAGGTCATTCTCTAATACCAATAAAGACATATTCATTGATAATAAGGTGAAGGAAAGGAAGGTCTTTGAGTCATCCACATAAGATTCAAGGGAGCAGGATTTAGGGTATATATTGAATAAAAATGGTGAGAGAACAGAACCCTGTGGTATTCCATGTGTTAATAGTAGCTGATATGAGTTTGTAATACCAATACGTAACGGATATATGTACATATTGTACATATTGATACATATTATAATATTATATATATTGTACATATTGATACATATTACAATATGTACATATTGATATCCGTTGTCCGTTAGGTAGCTCTCGAACAATTTATAGACCGCCGGGGATGCTCCTAGATGAAGAATCCTTCTAAGAAGAATGTCGTGTTGAACACTGTCAAACGCTTTCGACATGTCCAGAAAGACCATGACGGTTATTTGTTTATTATCCATAGCTTCCTAACTGTCAGTTACAGAAATATTAAGTGTTTCGGTGGAATGTTTCTTCCGATTTACACTTTGCTGTATTCAAGAAGTATTAATCATTCCGCCGTTCATTTTATTTATTTTATATTTTATTTTATTATTTTATTATTTATTTTACGCACGACGCACGACCCACCCACCCACGCTAATTAGTCAATCTCTAGCGGTAGACCTACACTAAAAGTAAAAGATGAGCGATTTCGAAACAGGTTGTTCCGCGGTCTCCATTATTATCGTACGCTGATGTGTACTCGATCAAATCTATGTTTACATGTTTTATTGAATCGATCAAACTGTTTAAATGTGCTACTAAATTGTACTGAAATATGTTGCTCAATTGCTGTAAATGGAAGAATGAAGAACATTGATGAAGTGATAAATGAAGTGACAGGCACTATAAAACACGCTGATGCTGTTGTGATATAATACCCGACGTGGCAATGTTATTTTTTCTAATATCTGTTCGATTGAAGGTCTTCGTGTGTCAAAATTTATATAAAAAACAACGGCAAGGTATACGAAACATATCTGTTACGAAATTACATCGGTTTAATGGACATAAGTCATAAGAGCATTAAATCATCGGGTAAACAACGAATAGATCTTGAAGCCATGTCCTTTGATTTTAGAGACGAGTCTCGCTTTAATCGCTAATACGCATTTTCTCATATAACATCTGATCTTCACATTTTAAGTAGACGAAACCTACAGCGTTCGATTCGCCAGATTCAAGTGATCATTTCGATATAGAATTGATTTAAATCGGACAAAAACACAATATTTCATGATTAATATTACAGAGTTTCACGGGATAAATGTCAAATTCAGTGATTTGAATTCAATATACACAAATCTATAGTTGTAGGTACAATGGTACATGTAATGATACAGCTGTCAGTGCAGGGGTGGTTAAATTTTCCATCATTACAAACCCATAACATAGTGTTGGCCAATGGCTTTGATTATATGAAGGTGAGTTGGCTCCAGGGCCGTAGCGAGGGGGGGTATTGGGGGGGTGTTTCACCCCCCCAACATTTTTGAAATTGAGATATTCGGAAAATCGAATCACTCGTTCGGAAATCTACGGCAACGTAGGTTAAGCGAGATTTCAGTCAGTGAACAGCAAAAAACTCTTGTTAAGTTTATAGAACTTACAAAATAATATTCACAAGGAACGTACATCAGATAGATGACACCTTTTGGCTTTTGCTTTGCAATAAAATTTATCATTTCCGGATTTTAAACAGCCTTCACAAAACCACGAATTATGATACCGTATACCGTAGAATTAAATTGTTTATATTTCGCCTCTTTTTTATTGTTGAAAACTAAATTCCTACATCTGTAAACTGTCCAAGGAAATCTCTTAAAACTGCTCCCAGAATGCGGGAAATGCAATTTCCGAGACCCTAGAATTAAAAATTTCCCGGGGGACCATCCCCCGGGACCCCCCTAGATTGACGCGCCTTACGGCGCGTGCCTCCTCATATTCGGAAAAATAATTTGAGATTCGGAAATTTGGGACTTACACCCCCCCAACTTTCACATGCTAGCTACGGCCCTGGTTGGCTCAGTATCCAAGCTGGCTTACTGAGAAGTCTGCCCCACCAAATGAGCCATCCTGTTTGCTGACCTAATCCAGTTCTAGTCAACAGGGTCAGCCTGGCAAGCGAGCCGGCCTGTGCTCATGTAATAAGAATTCATATGGTCAGTCCGGCAAACAGGTTCAGTTTGAGCAAGCATTAAATCAGTTAATCTTTTTCTCAGTGTATAAGGCATGGCAGTAAATCAAACCATGCATTTAGTGGAATATTAGAGGGGAATATTAGAGGGAATATTAGAGGGGAATATTAGAGGGAAATATTAGAGTGGAATATTAGAGGGAAATATTAGAGGGAAATATTAGAGTGGAATATTAGAGCGGAATATTAGAGGGAATATTAGAGGGGAATATTAGAGGGAAATATTATAGGGAAATATTAGAAGGGAATATTAGAGGGAAATATTAGAGTGGAATATTAGAGCGGAATATTAGAGTGGAATATTAGAGGGGAATATTAGAGGGAATATTAGAGGGGAATATTAGAGGGGAATATTAGAGTGGAATATTAGAGGGGAATATTAGAGGGTAATATTAGAGGGAAATATTAGAGGGGAATATTAGAGGGAAATATTAGAGGGAAATATTAGAGGAAATATTAGAGGGAAATATTAGAGGGAATATTAGAGGGGGTATTAGAGGGGAATATTAGAGTGGAATATTAGAGGGGAATATTAGACGGAAATATTAGAGGGAATATTAGAGGGGGTATTAGAGGGGAATATTATAGTGGAATATTAGAGGGAATATTAGAGAGGAATATTAGAGGGAAATATTAGAGGGAAATATTAGAGGGAAATATTATAAGGAATATTAGAGGGAAATATTAGAGGGGAATAGTAGAGGGGAATATTAGACGGAAATATTACAGGGAATATTAGAGGGGGTATTAGAGGGGGATATTAGAGTGGAATATTAGAGGGAATATTAGAGAGGAATATTAGAGGGAAATATTAGAGGGAAATATTAGAGGGGAATATTAGAGGGAAATATTAGAGGGAAATATTAGAGGGGAATATTAGAGGGAGTGCAATATTAGAGGGAGTGGTATATTAGAGCGGAATATTAGAGGGAAATATTAGAGCGGAATATTAGAGCGGAATATTAGAGTGGAATATTAGAGGGAATATTAGAGGGAAATATTAGAGGGAAATATTAGAGGGGAATATTAGAGGGAAATATTAGAGCGGAATATTAGAGCGGAATATTAGAGTGGAATATTAGATGGGAATATTAGAGGGAATATTAGAGGGGAATATTAGAGGGAAATATTAGAGTGGAATATTAGAGGGAAATATTAGAGGGAAATATTAGAGTGGAATATTAGAGCGGAATATTAGAGGGAATATTAGAGGGGAATATTAGAGGGAAATATTATAGGGAAATATTAGAAGGGAATATTAGAGGGAAATATTAGAGTGGAATATTAGAGCGGAATATTAGAGTGGAATATTAGAGGGGAATATTAGAGGGAATATTAGAGGGGAATATTAGAGGGGAATATTAGAGTGGAATATTAGAGGGGAATATTAGAGGGTAATATTAGAGGGAAATATTAGAGGGGAATATTAGAGGGAAATATTAGAGGGAAATATTAGAGGAAATATTAGAGGGAAATATTAGAGGGAATATTAGAGGGGGTATTAGAGGGGAATATTAGAGTGGAATATTAGAGGGAATATTAGAGAGGAATATTAGAGGGAAATATTAGAGGGAAATATTAGAGGGGAATATTAGAGGGAAATATTAGAGGGAATATTAGAGGGGAATATTAGAGGGAATATTAGAGGGGAATATTACAGGGAATATTAGAGGGAATATTAGAGGGAATATTAGAGTGGAATATTAGAGGGAAATATTAGAGGGGAATATTAGAGGGAATATTAGAGTGGAATATTAGAGGAGAATGTTAGAGGGGAGTATTAGAGGGGAGTATCAGAGGGGAATATTAGAGGGGAATATTAGAGTGGAATATTAGAGGGGAATATTAGAGGGTGTATTAGAGGGGAATATTAGAGAGGAATATTAGAGGGGAATATTAGAGTGGAATATTAATCTACTGTTTTGCCATTGTCATTCTTTTCATCCCTGCACACCCCTGTTATAATAAAAAACGACGATCAGCTTTTCAGACAGTTAATGTACAGGGGCTATTGAACATATTCCCCGAAAATAACAAAGGAGACAGAGCGATGTTAAAAATAACATACGTTAAACGCGTCTGATGTGTCTTTATGGTCTTTTATATCGGGATATGTGCATCTGTGATAAATAGTGGTTGGACCAACATCAAGACCATCAAGCACTCTCATAATCTAAAAAGCACAAGAAGTTTCAGAAAAGCTTCAGTAAAATCACAGTATATGCTCGCTATACACATAACTAAATAATACAAATAATAATCGAAAAGGTTGGTGTACTTCCTTAATATAGTATGAAGTAGGTACCAACATTTAGAGCGAATGCCCTTCGTCAGAGAGTGAGAGGGGAACCTTCGCTCGAAACGGTGGACCTCCTACAACCTCGTACCCAGGGTCTTCTCAGGAAGTGGAGCGAGGGAGCGCCCGATGGGAGGGGAGTGGAGCGAGGGAAGAGAAGACCCTGGTAAAGGCTGGCCACGTGACTCCAAGGATATTGGATTATTTTGTAACCTGGCTTATTCTCGCTTGTATCATCCGGGGGGCCGGATCGCTGTGAAAACATACCATAATACCATTTACAATTTATTGGAAAGACAGTACGGACTGCAGACAGAGGTTGAAAGATGGTGGATTACTTCGAAAACTACGTTGATTTACTGGACATTTGTTGCTGTCATATTAAGATAAATGACTAGAAATACGTATACGCAACAACCCCTCGCCCGCTTGCTGTTTGAAATTTTTATAGCGTATAGTTGCTTACAGGATACTTATTTTACTTGAATTAGATAATAGCCTATTCATTTGTCAGACTGAATAAATAATTTCCAGTGGACAATATTGCTGAAATCATTGTATTGTCTGAATTTAATTGTTTCATAGAACATCAAACTAAATACATGAAGCCAAATCTGTTTTAATTTTTGGGTGCAGCAGCAGAATAGTGGGCAAGTCTACTGCTGTTTCTACCATCAATAACTAAGAAAGAAACTACTTTTTCACACTGTTGATGATTCATGAAACAGACATCAAAGGCTGCTGAAACTTGAAGGAAGAATGTGCATACAATGGCTGTGCCCTTTAAAAAAATCAAATAGGTGGTACATATAGTGCAAATCTATAGGGTCCATTCAAATTGGATCCACAATTTGGACTACTGTGATGTCGAGCTGGCATAGATGTGGATATAACTTAATATTTGATGCTCTTGAGAGGTCTCAATGCAGGGCATGGAAACTGATCATTCCTAACTCAGGACTCGAAACTGATCAGTTAATAGAAATCCTAGGATTGGCACCTTTTGTAATTAGAAGAAAGATACATTGTGTAATGCTAGTTGAGAAATTATGTGAAGGCATTTTAACATCATATCTAAAGAACTATTTTCCATATCTCAATGAGTCTGTTCGTCATACATGTTGTAGCACCATTATCAATTGCCTTAATTGACAATATGTGCAGGATATATAACTTTTGAGTTAAAATGAGTTTTTGTAACATATTGTACTGTACATATATGAATATATGTGTTTATATTTGTAATAACTTTAGTTTGTTAGGAAACAATTAAGACCACCATATATTGATACCCGAGTGTTAGCTGAAGGGGCTATCCTGTATAAATATTAAATATTGTATTATTATTGTTAATAATAATAATAATTATAATAATAATAATAACAATAATGCCTAGCTAATGCAGATTGCAGATACCATATTTTGATGGTTATTAATACAAAAGCCATGTAACAAAGCACATGGCATTGTACTTGTAGTTATAGTATCTAAATTATATATCACCATGCATGCACAGATATAACAACCTATATTCAGGATGACATGTCAATTTGATACTTGTTGACAATGATCTAGCTGACACAGCACTTGTTCAATCCCTTTAACAATTTCTGCTGACATATTCAGTGGCAACATACCCAATGTCAACATAATCCTATATAAGCTGTATTTTACATTTAACAAGCCTTAAGACCAGCATTGTCCAAGCTAATATTAACAAACACAATAAGTTGTGGTGCAGTAGGCCATCTACTATAGTCCTAACATGTTCCGTAATGGATGGGGTAAACAAACATTATTTCTGGAATACATACCAGTATACAATACATGGACGTCAATTAAGCTATTAACTATGATTAAGCTCATATCCTCAGAAAAACTATACCCGGGTGAAAAAATTATAACCTTCTGATTGCTAGTGACTGCCTCTAACCATTGAGGCATCAAGAGTCAGATGGAGAGAGAAGGATACAATGATGTACTGATTTGAATGACATATAATTATCAGGGCCGGATATAGATATGTGGAGGCCCTGGGCAGCCTTAAGTAGTGGAGGCTCCCCTCAAACTTGGAATACTAAAATGATGACAAAACATATTTACAGTCACCCATAAAGTATATTTTTCAAGTACTAATTAATCTGAATAAAAATGTACATGTATAAACATCATGATCAATCTACATAATAATCTGGTTCTTATGTTTCAAGTGTAAAGAATCTGAATAAGCTAACAGTAGATCTATAAACTGTATTATTACTACCATTCATGGTAGGCACTCACAAATACATTTTTCCTTACAATTTTTTCCCATGAAAAATGTGGAAGCCCCCTGGTTGTGGAGGCCCCTGGGCAACTGCTCAGTCTTGCCCATAGGTAAATCCGGCCCTGATAATTATACTGCCTATAATAATAATAATAATAAAGACGTATTAGGAGCATTATACAATAGTCTCAATGCTCTTACAACAATATATTTATTCTTAAAGTTACTCTTAAAACCAACCACAGTTTCACTATAAGATAAAGCCTACTACACATATTAACACTATGAACAATAACTATTAATTTTAAAAAAGAAAAGTCTTAACTGCAAACTTAAAATTACTTAACATTTCAAAGCTTCTAATTTCCTATGCGGCAATCAGTAGCGATGCTGGCCATAGCAACTGGTCATGCTATGCAAACTTTGAAACGATTTACGTATTTAGATCTTTAGAAATATATTGTTTTCAAAATATGCAGATGTTTATAAATTAGCATAGCATGACCAGTTGCTATGGCCAGCTTCGCCACTGGCGGCAATCACTATATATCAGTAATGCACATAGGTATATACATATTTCAATTGAATCAGTACATCATTGTTACCTTCACTCTGCATCTGAGTCTTTGGGTAGCTCAATGGTTAGAGGTTCAATTCAGGTTCAATTCCTGTCTGGGACTAAGAATAATTTTTCTGAGAATATGAGCTTGCATATAACAATCATCCATGTATCGTCTGTCTCATACTCCGAGCTCTTCCTTATTCACTGCAGCAGTGTATATATTAACACTGACAAGTATAGTACAGCACTGTAATGCTTGTTTATGCTACACAATTGTAGTAAGGCCAAGGTTGTATAAACCCCAGTATAGTCTGCATGTTTTTGCACCCTACTAAACTACCATGAGTACTGTATAGGCTAATTCAAATTTTTAAATTGTTCCATGATAGGTACAGGACAAACTTTAAACTTGCACTACGATTGTGATTTTTCGTTGGCTTTCCAATGATATATATAGCATAAATCTCTCTGTTAAGTATTTCAAAATGTGTATATTATGCACAACACTTTATAACATGATGTACAGTATATGGTTGTTTTATTAGTACGATAAACATGTTGTTCTGCGTACTGTGTAGGCACTAGGTAGTGTTAGAAATACATGTAAGAAATCGTGTGTGAAGGGACTATTCAATTTCGAGCGAAAGCCCTTGAAAGAGTGATTTCGTGATGTCTGATTGTTTTGTTTTTAGTCGCCATGACGCAATGCCAAAAGTGAAATGTTCCGACCACGATATATTTTGAAGTTCTTACTCTAAGAACTCATTCTACATATCTAATGAAAGCTTGATTAACAGCCTCTGACATACCTACAAAAATATTTTTGTAACTGATAGCTAACAGCTTGAAAAAACCGACGACGCTTGGATTGGATTGACACTACTCAGAGTAAATATTTTAGATATTCAGACGACGATATCTTTTGAACTACTAACTCTAGAAAATCATGCTATACATCAAATAAAAGCCTGAATAACATACTCGGACATGTTTGCAAAACTATCTTTGTAACTGATTAACAGGTTTAAAAAATCGAAAACGGGTTTACCTTTAGTTTGACGCCACGTATAAAACTTGATTTACGAACTTGACATCTTCCGACAACGATATATTGCATTTTCACGATCTTTTTGAACACAAATCTTCATTCACCGTATATTAACCCGACAAAACTCGTACTTTTCTTTTACGGTTTTTAAATATTAATTCAAATGCAGATATTTACCATAAATTATCTAGTTACCAGGGCCAAATTTTCCGATGCCGCGCATGATCGAGTTGATCCTGAATATATATATATATATATATATATATATATACAAGGAAACTGAAAGTGACTATACCACAGAATAAGTATTGCGGGGATACGCGGTGTCCTCGTTTTTTAGTGCGCATGCGTTGCGCCGCCATGTTGAAAGCAAGTAAACTCCAGCGTCTCAACAAGGAACAATATGGCGAAAAACGAAGTTGGGTCACTAAAACGGCTCTAGCTGGAAAAATATTACGGCGATTTTCATTTTACTCTGATATACTAGAAATACGTATACGCAACAACCCGTCGCCCAATTGCTGTTTGAAACTTACAGTACAGGGGCCGGTTGTACGAAAGCCGTTTAAGTCGCTATCCACCGTTTAACTCTCTATCCACCGTATAAAATTTAAACGCTACAAAAATCGTGTTGTACGAAATCCGTTTAACGCTATCCACCGGTTAAATTTTGCTATCCGGCGAATAAATTTAAACGGTGTCATGAGACCGTTTAAATTGCTATCCGCCGGATAAATTTTCATCTTTGTTGTCAAATTTTAACGAAATGGCGTTGTACAGATTACCTGGCATCCATTTGTATGCCCTTCCGCAAGTGAATAGGCGAGCAGATAGAAATTATAGGCGAGAAATAGACGACATATTGCAGTATTATAATGACAACGAGTTACGGCAACGCTATCGTTTTGGCAGGCAAACCATAGCATTTATTACACGTCTTGTGCAAGATGAAATAAGTCCAGCAACAAACCGTAGCCACGCCATTTCTGCGACAAAACAGGTGCTAATAACACTGAGATTTCTGTCATCAGGAAGCTTCCAGCAGGTAACCGGAGACACTGTTGCAGGCTTGGATAAGGCCACTGTCAGTCGAATAATCCGTAGGGTGACTGTCGCTCTCTCTCGAAGAATTGACCAGTTCATAAGGTTCCCTCAAACACAGGAAGTTCGCGACGCAGCAAAGCTGGGTTTCTATGAGATCGCTAATTTCCCATGTATAATCGGTTGTGTTGATGGGACACATGTCCGAATCATTGCTCCTAACGAAAACGAATGGGATTTCGTGAATCGAAAGAGGTTCCATAGTATAAACGTACAAGGAATCTGTGATCACAAAGGTACTGTAAAAAATCTTTGATTCTAGTTAATATTATAATTAGACACTTACCAATAGGTGACTGGAATATGCAAATTCAGTTCGACTGTTTCAGTATTCACTGTGGTTTTATTTTTAACATTACCTTTGTTTACTGCCAAATGAAATTGTTTTTTAATACTTCACGCATGCTCGTACTTGTGGTGAAAGGGGGATGATTTGGTATGACTGTGGATCTTATTGGGATTGGAATGATCATACCCCCAGCAATTTCTGTAAGGAATTTTTATCTTTGTAGATTCTTAATCAGAAATTTAATTGCATGCTTGATGCTGGCAAAAAATCTCTTTCATAAATGGCCCTTGAAATTTTTAAGTGGAAAATAAACCTAATATCTGACTAGATTATTGGTCCTGTTCTATCCACGCCCACATTCAGGACCCCTCTATGGTGTGCCAGCAATTGTATTGATTAAAATTTTCATTTTAGGAAAATATACCAACATAGTTGCCAAATGGCCTGGTTCCACTCATGATAGCCATATATTTCAGACATCCAACATTGGTATTTACTTGGAAGGAACAAATTTTGAAAATGGTGTTCTCCTTGGTGATAGTGGCTATGCATGTTTACCATACTTAATGACACCCTACCCAAATCCACAAACCCAGTCACAAAGAAGATTTAACCGTGCTCACAGAATAACAAGATCAATTATCGAAAGAAGTTTTGGCATTATAAAACGGGGATTTCATGTCTTGCATTCTGAAGTTCGAATGTCCCCAGAGAGAGTGTGCACCATTGTTGTAGCATGTTGTATCCTTCATAACATTGCTATTGACAACAATGAGCCCTTGCCAGCTGATTGTGAGGAGGAAGAGCCCTTAGAGAATGAAAATTATGTGGGTGCTGAGACAGGAGCAGCAGTGAGAAATTACATTGCAAACACATACTTTTAATTAAATGGGTCTTGCAAACATATACATTATATTAAAGGTGCAGTCCAGTCCGTTCTACGCATGTGTGATATTTCAAATGTTGGGGACCCCACATGTAAACAAACTTTAACGGAATAGATTTGCGACAGTTCGAAAGCGAGTATTTGTTAAAGGTAGCGAATGCACGAGTGGTAGTTTGATATATTAACAACATTTAGGAACCAAACAGCTTCTTATAACACGCTTTTTAGGCGGAAAAGCTCAAGCGTGTGAAAAAAATCCACAATACTTCATGTTCAATGTTTATATAATGCAATGTAAACAAACGGTGGACATGCGCAGAACGGATGGACGGCACCTTTAAGTATTTTAAACAGATTAAATTATTATATTAAAATATCCCATTTGTGTACATTGAAACAAATATGTATTATAAATATTAATGAGGCTAAGACTAAGTTGTTACTTAAAACATCAACAGTTAAAGTGGCTTTCAAGTCCTCGCTCAACGTTAACTGGCTGGGCCCTCGACAACAATTCTTCAATTTCAAGCCTCAACTTCACATTGGACAGCTTAATGTTCTCCACTTCCAATTCAATCTTTTCCTTCTCCTTTGTCAGGACATCTAACTGCATTGCTTGGATGTCCTGAGTTGTCACTTTCCTTTTCTTTGGGGCTGGTGGAGGATATTTTGATGCCAGTGGAGAAGATGCACAAGATGGTGCTACTTCACCAACAACAGGCTCGGGTAAATCAATAATTACCTGGCTTACCACCTCCAAATCAGGGATTGCTTCCACGACAATGCATTCTTCCCCAATGGCAAGTGTTGCCAAACTAGTTTCTATAAAATATATTTTCAATAGTTACTCACAAACTGCAGAACGAGAACTTGAGAGTGAAATTAAAGTGTCATGCAGTAACAAATCAATAGTTTGTTGCAAGGAGTTGCTGTGAAAAAGTGTTTACAAGCCTATGGCTATATAAACGCCAAATATTGAGTACTGCCTACTGTTAAAATTCAAAATTATAGCGTGTTTTAGCTTCCCAAAATTATTAAAGACAACTTTCAGTTTGTAAAGTACGATATGACAATAAATATTTTTAGTGTCAATACATTTAGTTATAGTCAACTTATCTTAGTAATATTTATGGAAATGAAGCATGATTGTGACTGTTTCCATATTGTCCAACAGAAACTAAATTCACACGTCGTCGTGTATTATAATTTATAAACATAATTTTCTCTTCGCGCATGTCCGACACTTACCGGATTCAATGCCACCCTGTATCCCCGAAAAGCCAGGTTCATCCCCAAAAAGCTCGATAATTCTTTGGCTTGTTGCCTTGGGCGGCAGTGGTGGTTTTCCTCCCCCGGTTTTTCTTTGTTGTTTATTTTCCCGACTGAAATCTTTTCTCGCTTCTCCACGCATAGCTCGCCACTTTTCCCTTACATCGTTTGTTGTTCTTTTAGCAACACCAAGCGCATTCACCCGCTCGCATATCGTTTGCCAAACTTCGTGCTTCCTCTTGTTTGTCAATGTGCTAGAAAATTTTTCTCGTATAATATCGACATTTTGTTCTGCCAATTCCAAAAGTAAAGCGCATTCAGCCCCCGAAAAATTAGCCTTTCTTACCCTTTTGTTGTCCATTTTGACATTTAAATTTTTTGTTAAAAACCCGGGAAAAACCGGTTAATCCGGTTAAAAGTATGCTTATCCAGCGGATAGTAAAACGCTGTACTAAACGGGCTTCATACAACACATTTTTATCCACCGGTTAACTATCCGCCGGATAGCAAATTTATAAGCAGGATAGCGCTAAACGCCGTTTAAGTTAAACGGCTTTCGTACAACCGGCCCCAGTACTTCTTTTGGTTCTAAATTACTTGAATTAGATAATAGCCACTTCATTTCCAAACTAAATACATTTTCAGTGGACAATATCTCTCAGCTTTGTATTGTCTGAATTTAATTGTTTGATAGGACATCAAAATAAATACATGCAGTCCAAACTTTTTAATTTTTGAGTGCAGCAACAGAATAGTGGGGGTCTACTGCTGTTTCTACCATCAATCACACTAAGAAATAAATTACTTTTATCACAATATTGATGACTCACGAAATAATCAATGCAGTATTTAGTAACAGTAAGTTGATAATTCTACCCACATTTGACTACTGTGATGTGGAGCTGGCAGGAATATGGATAACTAAATATTGATGGTCATAATCAGAGGTCTCTAGGCATGTCAGGGAAACTGATCTTTCCTAAGTCGGGACTTGAAACTGATTGGTTAATAGAAATCCCAAGTTTTGTACCTCTTGTATTAGAAGCAAGTTACATTGTGTAATGCTAGTTAGGAAATTCCATGGCATTTTAACATCATATATATATCTACCACTAAAGAGCTATTTTCCATGTTGCAATTAATCTGTTCATACATGTTATAGCACCATTATCTATTGCCAAATATATGTGAAGGATATACAACTTTTGAGTTAAAATTAGTTTTTGTAACATTGAACTGTACATTGATGAATATGTGTTGAAATTTGTAACAACTGTGATTTGCTAGAAAACAAGACCCCCATATACTATACCAGTGTTAGCATTGAAGGGGCTATCCTGTATAAATATTATTGTATTATTATTGTATTATTATTGTATTATTATTATTATTATTATTATTATTATTATTATTATTATTATTAATACTAATAATAATAATGCATTGACAATAATACTACTAATAACAATGCCTAATGAAGATTGCTTGGATGCTTGTTCTGCTGTTGGTTATGATGCTTACTAACTCGGAAGGTACTATATGTGATTACTGTGGGAAAGACTTTGTCGTTTTGGGGCGACATGTTTGGCGCTGTAAAGCTCGCGTGTTTATTGATCCGTTCCCTGCCTCACCTAGCAACACCTTAGTTACCTCCCAGGAGAGATCAAACCTTGTCAATTCAGCTGAACGATCATCAGTTAACTTAAATAATGAGTACGAAGCAAATCAACCAGAAGCTCATACGACTAACTATGATCTTGAAGTTCAGAACGAAGTGCTGGCGGATGGTTGTCATGATATGCATGTTGAATGTCACTGCGGAAAGAAATGCAAAGGCCTTAGAGGTCTCCGTGCACATCGTAGATTCTGTCACATTAGTTTTAATCCTGATCTGAATTTATTATTTTCCGAAGACCCAATTCCATTGCCTTCATCGGCGCAATCGGATAATGATGAGAGTACGGACAACACTGAATGCCAAGATCAAAATCATTTACCTCAAAAGAAAATCGCTAAACTCGGTATTAAACTTCCTAAAACATCGGCTGAATGGTATAATGCTAATGAATATTTTAAGTCAACACTGAATTTTAACAATGAATTATCGGATGTTAATGTCGAAATAGACCTCTTACAAGACCAAATTTATAACTATTTTAAGTCAGCTTTCGGAACGTGCGGCAATGATGAGGAAAACCTAAATGGTTGGTCGGAATTTCAATGCAAATATAACCATCTTTCTCGACGCCAACTCAAATATCATCTAAATGAACTGAAGAACCTACACTGCGATGAGGCAACGAATGAAATCCGATACATCAGTAAACTGCTGAGATTAAAATACAGTAAAAGAACATACCGCATACTTTCTGAAAAAACCCACGACGACCGTATTCAAGAAAATTTCTGGAAATATTGTAAGGAAATATTTGAGGACGAGAATACTGTCCTTCCTGACTTTGACGAACAAACCTGCACTAACTTTTTCCGATCACAGTTAAAATCAAATACTGGCCATAGAAACTTTGATATACCTCAATGGATGAAAAAATTAGATGAACCTTCTAACCCTTTCAATATTTCACCACCATCCTATCAAGAAATTTCAAATATAATTAAAAGAATGAAGTCTGGCTCTTCCGCTTGTCCATATGACCAAATCAGCATATTGATATTAAAACGGTGTCCAATTCTCCGAACTGCTCTACATCGTATCTTAACGCATTGCTGGGAACGGAAATTTGTTCCCAAAATTTGGAAATATGGTTTCACGATTTTAATCCATAAGAAAGATAGTCCACAAATCCCATCAAACTTTCGACCGATAACTCTACAACCAGTCCTTGGTAAAATATATTCATCATTAATCCGAAATCGTTTATACTCATTTATGACGAACAACAACTACATAGAAACTAAAATTCAGAAGGGATTCTGGGAAGGTGTGTCTGGCACGATCGAGCACACAGAGTTGCTCACGCATATTATAAATCATGCAAGAAATAACCAACGACATCTTGTAGTCACTCTTCTAGATTTAAAAAATGCGTTTGGCGAAGTTGACCATCTCCTTCTTAAGACTGTGTTAGACTACCACCATGTTCCCAATGATGTGATAAATCTTGTCCAGAATCTGTACGATAACTATACCATTTCCATTGGAACAAAAACGTTTATTACCAACCCAATCAGAGTAGGGAAAGGAGTTCTACAAGGTGATTGTCTCTCTCCGCTCCTGTTCAATATGTGTATAAATACTCTTATAAAATGTATAGAAGACGAACGCGTTAGATCAATTGGATATTGTTATTGCGACTATTTGCAACCTAGACACTGGTTCCAATTTGCAGATGACACTGCAATGGTTACCACATCGGAGGAAGATAACCAAGCACTGCTTAATGTCTTCACTAAATGGTGTCATTGGTCCGGATTTCACATTAGGGTTGACAAATGCTCCACATTCGGAATTAAACACAACGGGAAAAAAGCAACGCAATTCAAACCATATTTAAAAGTAAATAATCAAATGATTCCAGCTGTTGAAATAAATGAATCATTTAAGTACCTAGGAAAGAAATTTAATTACAAAATGGAAACGGATGGAATTGAAAAAGAATTAGAACTGGAACTAACGGACTACTTAGATAAAATTCACAGATTGCCTCTCCACCCAAGAAATAAAATACTGATTACTACCAAATATGTGTATAGTAAACTGCGTTGGCGTTTATCTATATATAAGCTCTCGGAGACTTGGGTCGTCCAACACCTGGATGACAAGATTATAAACTATGTCAAGCGTTGGCTACATTTCCATCAAGGGGCAAACCTTACACATTTAAAACTTGCTATAAGCAAATTTGGTTTTGGACTTCAGCTGGTTTCCGACGTTTTTAAATTCTGCAAGCTTTCCATCAGACAAATCCTTTCAAAATCCATCAACAACGAAATTAAAACCCTCTTCAACCTCACAAAATTGAATTATGTGCGAACAGACGCTATAATTACTAGCAACAATGTCAATCCTAAAGCAATTCTTACACGACAAATCGAAAACAACGTAGTGGAACATCTCTCAACCCTAAAGGAACAGAACACGATTATGAAGCACATCAAACAAGTATCTACATCCAAATTGATAACGATGTGGCATAACATCTGTAGCCAAATGCCGAAGAATATATTCATTTTTGTAAGACGAGCTTTGATATTTAGTCTGCCAAATAATTCAAACCTTTATCGATGGAGGAAAATAGAGTCTGCATCCTGTATTTTGTGCACTTCCAACAAACAAACACAACTCCATATGCTGTCTAACTGTCCTGTATCCGTAGCTGAAGGCCGATATACCTGGCGACATGACTCTATACTTTATACATTGCTTCAATATTTATGTCAACTAAAGAATTATGGATTCAATATTTATGGCGATCTTGAGGGTTATTGCAAGACTAGTGAACTTTTTCACTCCTTCCGTCCCGACATCGTGTTGGTAAAAGATGACACCATCTACATTTTAGAATTGACGTGCTGCTTTGAAACCAATACCGAAAAGAGTAGAAACTTTAAAATGAATAAGTACATAGATATTAAGAATGATTGCACGAGAAGATTTAGACATTGTAAAAAGATCTTTATTGAAATAACATCACTTGGTCTAGTCACAACTCACATCGAAAACTTGAACAGTATTTTTAAAGAAACTGATATTAACTATAAGAGGATGATCGCGAAGTGCATGGAAGTTGCTATGAGAGCTTCATTTTATATCTATATACGCCGTAATAAACACTGGACATATCCGCCTTTGTTAAAGTTTTATTAGCAACGTTTTATTGTTTTATTTAGTCAGTAAAGTTTTATTGTAAATATAGTATAACTTCTTAAATATGTTGCCTGTTTATCTCTGTGGATTGCCCTACGTTTACGTATGGAGAGAAACACAGAGTTGATTTATTCTTAAGATTATTTTGTAATATTGCTTCAATCGATTTTCTGAAATAAAGTTTCCATTATTATTAATACTAATAATAATAATGCATTGACAATAATACTACTAATAACAATGCCTAATGAAGATTGCAGATAGCATATTTGCCATGTAACAAAGCATATATATGGCACTGTGTACTATAGTACTATAGATGGAGTACTGTAAACACAGATTATATATGGAATACATGCCAGTATACAAAACATGGACGTCAAGATCATATCGTCAGAAACATAATATTCCTGGTTGAAAAAATTATAACCTTCTTATTGCCAGTGACGGCCTCTAACCATTGAGCTATCGAGATTCAGATGGAGACACGTTACAATGATGCACTGGTTCTAATGATATATGTACTGCCTATGCACAGCAGTTACTATATATTTCAGTAATGACTAATGATTGGGTGTTAATATATACACTGCTGTTATATCAATAGAATCAGTACATCAATGTAACGTTCACTCACCATCTGAGTCTTGGTAGCTCAATGGTCAGAGCATCTCACTGGAAATCAGAAAGTTATCCCTGTCCGGACACAGAATAATTTTTCTGAGGATATGAGCTTGCTTGACAATCATCCATGTACTGTATCGTCTGTTTCCCCCGAGCTCTCCCTTATTCACTACAGCAGTGTATATATTAAGTATTAACACTGACAAGTATACATAGTAATGCTTGTTTATTGCTACAAAATTGTAGGCCAGGCCCAGGTCATATAAACACAGCAATAGTATGCATGTTTTTTCACCCTAAACTACTGTATATATAGGCTAATTATCAAACATATAGTATTTATAACTTGAGGTACACAAAAATAATAAACATACTGTACATGCAATTCCAAAATTTGTACTAAAATCTGTGCAGGACAACGGCGAAAAAAACAATATGCTTTTAAGCACGCATTAAATCCATCTTAAATGTGAAGTATTTCTGATATTTAATTTATTACTGACATTTAAGAAAAGCTCTTAAACATACCTTAAATGTGATACATTTAAGTCATTTAAGGTTGTGCTTAAACCTGTCTTAAATATTAGAGCCTTAAGCTACGTTTAAGCGCAATTTAAATGTAACTTAAACCTGCTTAAACGTGTTCTTAAATCTGCTTAAATGTATGTTTAAGCTACATTTAAGACACGTTTAAATGCACTTAAATCTGCAATTTCGTGCTGTGACACTTACTATTCAGCAGTATTATAAAGAACAAATGGTATATATTTTAAACAGGCTAGGACTGGCCATTGTGCCATCTTGTGCCAGAACAATGGCCAGCCATTGTGCTGGCACAAAGTGCCATTGTTCTGGCACAAGATGGCAGTGTAAAATCAGGCTTGGACTGGCCATTGTTGCATGGATTTAATTCCAACTGTCAAAATATCATACTTATATGTTTTGAAAATTCAAAACTTTACACTCTTTCCGTCGAATACTGTGAATTATTGGACGGAGGTGTCCATAAAAATATTGGACGCTGATGACATTATTAGGAAAAGGCGCGAAAATTACAAAACTAAAAATGGCTTGTAGTAGATTACTACCAGACTGTCACTTTGTTTGTATATTTTTAGTAGAACATTTTTTTATTACATATTTTGAACAATGTGTAATAAAACAATTATTGGATTCGGCTTACGCATGACATCAACAATTATCCAGACAGCTCGGTCAATGTTATCCGCCTCAGCCTTCGGCTTCGGCAGATAACATTGCTTTTGGTCTGGGTAATTCTTGATATCATGCTCAGCCTCATCCAATAATTGTTTAATAATATGAGTCAAAGGGAAACGAAACATGTGTATTAAAGATAAACATATCCCTTTATTGAAAGTAAACATATCCGTAATCTTTATGTTCTGCCAAGAAGAAAGGAAATTTTATTGAAAATGTTATCTACATAGCTTTTCTACCTGCTAATTAGTTGAATTGCATTGAATAATTTTATTTGAGCAAGGTGGCTCTACTCAACTAAATTAGCTGCTTTCGAGAGAGGCCTTGCATATTTACCTGAATTACAAAATTACAAATTACAAATTATTAATAATACAATACAAACATCTATCGATTAAAATAGTTTAAGGAGGAAGTATATATTTTCTTTTATGCATAGTCTTAAAAGAATCCAAGGAACTAACGTTTCGTGTTTCTTCATCAATTGCATTCCTATCATTTGCACTGAGATAGTCTACTTTACTTTTACCCCAGTTAGTATTTGGCTTTGAACGCTGTATGTCATTATTTGACCTTGTGTTGTAGCCATGATAAGATGACGAATAGTTGTATATTTTACACAAATCAGAAGGTAGCAAATCATTTAAAGACTTGTATACAAACACGCAACGATGAAATGCCCTTCGCGAGGATAGATTACGCCATTTTAGTATACGTAAAACAGTTTAGTTTAGTTTAGTTTATTAGATTTATCACTCTTTGGTGAACGGTGTACGCTTATTCAATATAGTGACTGTTATTATATGACTATTTTCGCGAGCGGTCCGGAACGTGAAATCCGGCAATTTGATTGGTTCCTGAGCGGTCCGGAATCTGCCGTTCCGGACCGCTAGCTGACAGTTGCTGACAGTGAAAATGTTATAAACAAAATGAAAGTGTCATTATACGCAACAAGATGGATAATAATTTCAGAACTACTCATTGTTGAAATATATCGTGCAGGTATGTTGTTAGAAATTTTATAAGCTTTCATTTGATGTATAGCTCAGGTTTCCGCGTTATGTGAAACTTTTTAAAATGTCCAAAACGTTCGTAACATTGTTCGTGATAAATATAACATTTACTTCTCGCAGGTAATGTAGAATTTCAGGTGGGATTTTTCAACTATACTTAACGCACAACCTTGAACAATATGTCAAACAAAAGCAAATGAAAAATTCTATTCGAGGTAGAAATTTTAGGAATCTAGCGAAACGGAGAGTACTTTAAAAATTGGAAAACATTCTGCCATTTTGGTTTAGTTCGCAAGAAAAATGGTGGCGAATACGAGCCTAACACTGTAGAGTTTTCACAGAACGTTCACAACATTTATGGTCATATAATAAACTACTTATTGACCTCGCTTGTTCGGTCTGTACTAGTGAAATATCGGACCTCCGTTTTCTGCACAGACCTCGGCTCGCTGCGCTCGCTCGGTCCGTACTAAAAACGTCGGTCCGATATTTCACTAGTACAGACCTCACGCTCGGTCAATAAGTAGTAAATATACCATGAAAGCTTGGTTCTGAATTTGAAACAGTCGAGAGCTGTTTAGAGAAATTTCACTGAATTCCTAAATTTTCTTTCTATTTCACTTCTGAATCACTGATATTAGACATTGGTCTTTGACGTCATTTTCTGTGAATAATAAATGAACTTTAGCAATGGAAAAAGGCATGAAGATGAGACTTTGGAAGACAAGATATTTTACAATTATTCGCAAGAGATTCCAAAGATTACGAATATGTAAAATCCGCAAATAGGACTTATAAAATAGACACTTTGAGGCATCAAAGAGTAAAAAAATTGTTTGTAATGTATATA
>JAYKKM010000002.1:115000-175000 GCA_035772405.1 Chrysogorgia sp. JL179-B06
AGCAATGAACCTGTAACATCGTTGAGCTCATGGGTCATTTCTTTTAAGTATGTCGTCTCCTTACTCAGGATGTATTCAAATAATATGAGCATCTGAGACCTCGTTAACAATATACTTATGGGGGGCGACCCATTCTCATCGTTGAGACAGAACCAGTTAATTAAATTAAACCTTGCAATTATTCGCTTCACTGTTGAAAGTGAAAGATGAAGCATTCTCGCAATATCAGATGGATGTATGTTGTTCTGGAACCGATAGATAACGACTAGCCAGTGTAAATCTTCACTCATGTAAACATGCATGGTGCTAGAGACTATACAAGAGCTATTAATTTAACGTGCAAATCATGTGATGTTCGAGTATGCTATTCTCTCAAATCGCTTGCGTTTAGTAAACATGCAATAAACAAACTCAAAATCACCGACTTATGAATTCTCAATGTTTTTATTTGAATTAATTCAACCATGAGCAACGTGCACGTCATCTGATGTATGTGTTCTTGTACCATTATTCCCACGTGCACAATTAATGGACGACATATATATATGTTTTTGGGTCAAACTTCTCTGGATCCAGTGTATATATATATATATATATACCTCAAAACTGGTCTGCTACAACTTGTTTCATCTGTAAAAGAATCTTCAGGCAGTGACAATATCGAAAGGGATGACCGCTTATTTATAGGCTTTCTGCCGGAAAGTGGGGGCGTATGTGGGGGACAAAGCATGAGGTCATGGCTTTGTTTGCGTTGTTTACGCGAAATTTATTACGATGACGACACTGTGAAATTATTTCCGCTCTTTCAGGAGGATCAAAACGATGCAATTTATGTTTAGAAGAAAAATTTTGTATTTTAAAAGAAAAAAATAAGAATAGTTTACTCAACAAAAGAGCGGAAATAATTTCACAGTGTCGTCATCGTAATAAATTTCGCGTAAACAACGCAAACAAAGCCATGACCTCATGCTTTGTCCCCCACATACGCCCCCACTTTCCGGCAGAAAGCCTATAAATAAGCGGTCATCCCTTTCGATATTGTCACTGCCTGAAGATTCTTTTACAGATGAAACAAGTTGTAGCAGACCAGTTTTGAGGTAAGCGAAAATCTATTATTTGCTCTAACTATATGTTGTTGAGCACTCTTTGCATTTCGTAGACCAAAACCTACACGTATATTTGCACCCGTATATCGGTTGTGCACTCTTGTTTACGTTATTCATTCCTATCTAACCTTAAAATGCGGCAATTTCGATTTGACTATTCGCTAAAGAATATCCCTATACCATCACAGGACGCTTATTTGAAGAATTTGATTGAAAAAGTGGAAAGTGTATTAAAACGTATGAGATGGAAAGCCAATTTCTTTCTTAAAAACAAAAATAGTGAGAACCAAAAGAACCATTTCGGCCTTGCGTCCAACAAAACACCTCCTTCGATTCCAGATATGAAACCCTTCGAAGACGAACTTATAAAACTAATCGAGAATGTACAATTCCGGCCATATAGGAACCAATTTCAGAAATCTTTGGCTAACGATTTAAAGAAAATTAATACGTCTCCCAACATTTTCATTTTTGCAGACAAAACTCGGAATATTTATGAAACCCCGCGCGCCCGACATATACAACAATCTCTTACATGACAACATCACAAAAACATATAAGCATGGATCCGAGGACTCTATAGATGAAATTGACTCAGAACTAAAAGACATTTCGAACAATTTAGGAATCGGCGACAGAATTGAAAAAATGAAAAAACGCGAAGCATTTATATCTTTAAAAGACCACAAAGAAAATTTCGAAAACAACCCAAAATGTCGATTAATTAACCCCGCCAAAAGCGAATCCGGAAAATTAAGCAAAGCTATTTTGGACAAAATTAATTCTAATTTGAGACAAAAACTGAATTTAAATCAATGGAGAAATACAAAACAAGTTATTGAGTGGTTTGGCAATATAAAAGATAAGGACAGACACAGTTTCATTTCATTTGACATTGTCGATTTCTATCCATCTATTTCTGAAAAACTATTGGACCAAGCTCTGTCCTGGGCTTCAAATTTGGCTACTATACCTCAAAACAACATTTCAATAATAAAACACGCTAGAAAATCTCTCCTTTTCAATAGCGGAATTTCATGGATAAAAAAAGATAGCAAGAGTTTGTTCGACGTTACCATGGGCAGTTTCGACGGCGCGGAAATTTGTGAGCTCGTAGGCCTTTTCATTTTAAACCACCTAAGTAAGAAATTTGGCAAAGAAAGCATCGGCCTATATAGAGATGACGGTTTGGCTATCATAAAAAGTAAATCAGCACGTTTAGCAGACAAAACAAGAAAAGATCTCCACAAAATTTTCGAGCAATTTGACCTAAAAATCACCGCCGAATCAAATTTACGTATAGTAAACTTTTTAGATGTAACTTTCGACCTTAACAATGGAAACTATAGGCCCTATAGGAAGCCCAATGACGATCCGCTATACATAAATATGCACTCTAACCATCCACCAAGCATAACAAGGCAACTACCTGCATCAATTAACAAACGCATTAAACTCCTTTCGTCAGATGAGCAAACTTTTCAGGAATCTGCACCCTTATATCAGAACGCGCTTAGGCACAGCAACTTTAATCATGAACTTAGCTACACTCATGATACACCGCAACGACCACGTAGGAATAGGCAACGCAATATCATTTGGTTCAACCCACCATTTAGCAAGAGTGTCAGCACTAACATAGGACGTAATTTCCTTAGCCTAATTGACAAACATTTCCCTCCGCACCACAAGCTCCATAAGATTTTTAACAGAAATACAGTTAAAGTAAGTTACAGCTGCATGAACAATGTTAAGTCAATAATCACTAAGCACAATGCACGCATAGCTAGGAACATCAAACCGCAGGATAGGGACGCTACTAATTGCAGTTGTAGAGAGAACACCATTTGCCCGCTTCAAGAACAATGCATGACTAGAGACATAGTATACAAAGCAACAGTGACAGTAAACATCACAAACGAAATAAAACACTACATTGGTATGACTGCAACCACATTCAAAGAGCGATTGGCCAACCACACTAAATCTTTTCAACATAAAAAGCATGAAAATGACACCGAACTTTCGAAATATATTTGGACATTGAAAGAAAACAATAAAGATTTCAGTATTAATTGGCAAATTCTAAAACATTCTATTTCGTACACAGGAGGATCAAAACGATGCAATTTATGTTTAGAAGAAAAATTTTGTATTTTAAAAGAAAAAAATAAGAATAGTTTACTCAACAAAAGAGCGGAAATAATTTCACAGTGTCGTCATCGTAATAAATTTCGCGTAAACAACGCAAACAAAGCCATGACCTCATGCTTTGTCCCCCACATACGCCCCCACTTTCCGGCAGAAAGCCTATAAATAAGCGGTCATCCCTTTCGATATTGTCACTGCCTGAAGATTCTTTTACAGATGAAACAAGTTGTAGCAGACCAGTTTTGAGGTAAGCGAAAATCTATTATTTGCTCTAACTATATGTTGTTGAGCACTCTTTGCATTTCGTAGACCAAAACCTACACGTATATATATATATATATATATATATATATATATATATATATATATATTATATATATATATATATATATATATATATATATATATATATATATATATATATATATATATATATATATATATAATATATATATATATATATATATATATATATATATATAAGCCGCACATGGTAGGGTAACTCCTTATAAGGTAGTAAAATCTCGTTTTGGGTGATCCGTTTGAGTCGGACTATATTTGAGCAGAGAAATTCTAGCGGCCATTATTGATTTGTGATCAGAAGAACTAAAACATAAAGAGGTTTTTACGAAGGGTATACACGTTTGCGTAAAATAACAGGTACGTGTATTATTTAGACTCGCTAATTCCAAATCTGTTTTCAGAATTGAAATTGGTTAAATATTGGCCGAGATAGCGTTCACAATCTACATACGACGAACCGGCTTTTAAGGTTTGTTATCGACAGACGCGGTCTGGGCACTGGGACCATGTATGGGGAAAAGAAACTCTAGCGGTGGGGTGGGGAGTAGTGGTAGAAAAGGCGGGCGAGGGGATTATTGCGAATTCGTATTTCTAGTACTGAAGACTATATAACATACGATAGATGAAGTACTCTCCTATTTCTCCTATTTTGTTATTGCAGTGTACTCGGTACTGGGGCTATTTTTACGAACCAATTACAAACCAGAGCTTTTCAGCTCGATAGCGGCATGAAAACTACCATGCAGGGCAATGTATTTTCTCTTTAGGGCGACCTTTGTGGATTACGTATAGAAGTTCCTTTCAAAAATGGCCCTGGTATACCGTGAAATAAAACGTAATTTTATTGGCTGGTTACCAGTTTGATAAAACAATTCAAACGAGATCATGTAGTAACGAAACTGGCACCACCTTTGAGGAGCGACTGTGCAGAACATCAACGTACAGCAGATCATACTTGGTCAGGTCAATAAGGACATGGAACGCGCTACCAAAGGAAGTGCCCCGTCACGCAATATCCCTGACAAAATTTTAAAATAATCTAAAAAGCTAGGAGTTCTTATCAGAAGTGAAATGCTGCCTCTGGACTGACACAGAAGCAGTGGTACGAGGTTGGAGCAGTGTTCAGGATCACTGATCAGGCATGCCAGCAGAATGATGCCAGAAATTTCTATAGCATATAGAGAATACTAGAAATAGACTGTAGAATCTACACCACATATCAAGGCGATCATACAGCCTTGTAATATTAAAATAACATACGGTAATCATATGGCGCGTTTATGTCAAAATTCAATGTTTAAACGACATACATCTAATTCGAACAACATTTACTCGAAAGAGCAAGCCATAAATTTTCCATGATCAAGCGACACTTCTGCCAAATCGAACTTCACGTTTGTAATATTTGCTGGCGGTCGTGCGGTCATATTTCAAATCGAACAAACGAACGGGAATAGGCGTTAACTCGGACTACAGGCTACTTGGGCTTGTGTATGACTGTATTTTTGTAAAAGTACGCAGCACAACGTATGAATATACCGCAATTTGAAAGGCCACGAATGACGGAATGAGCTATGTTTATATTGAAGTAAAAGCTAATATATTGTAAGCAATGATAGTATTAAATTTGGACAATTGGATATGTAAATGTAAACAATGTCGAGCTGCGAACTATGTTGAACCGTGTAGCTTTATTTTTTCAATAGAAACTAATGTCACATCCACTTTAACTTGTGTAGCAGCTACAGGCATGTAAAAGTACTTTTAAAATTTAAATGGAGCGCTCTGTGGAAACCCCGCGCTTGACGAATGACATATCACGAATATCTAGGCATGTTCGATATTGCGCTTTTTTAAAAACAACGAAGTAAGGTAGCACAATAACGTTTACGTATATTGTAGACAGATAAATTATCTTTGTTTTAAGGTATAAGTACGGAGCCCCATATACGGAGCCCCATAGGTGCCATACTATTAAAGCGCTATATTTTTCTTAAATTCCTACGGAGACTTTTTCTTAAATTCCGACTTTTTCTTAAATTCCGACTTTTTTTCTTGAATTCCGACTTTTTCTTAAATTCCGACTTTTTTTCTTAAATTCCGACTTTATGCAATTCCTCGATTTGATAAATGACAAAATGGAGGATTTGTCGGAAGCGTGGATCTTATAAATTATTCATGTGTCTTGTGTTCGTTGGTACTACATGATCCCAAAGACAGATATTCTGTTGGTGGAAGAAGCTCTTTTAACATTGTTGATGCTATAATGAGTTTACCATGGGATATAGAGATAACCGAGAAAGCATATGTATGCCGAAAATGCCTTGCGCGTTTGAAGAAGAAGATAAACTTGGAAAAAGACATTTGTTGTGCGCCAAGTTTATCTTCTTTTTCAAACGCGCGAGGCATTTTAGGCATACATATGCTTTCTCGGTTATCTCTATATCCCATGGTAAACTCATTATAGCCAACGAACACAAGATACATGAATAATTTATAAGATCCACGCTTATCATCCATTTTGTCATTGATCAAATCGAGGAATTGCATAAATTATACTAGTCGGAATTTAACAAAAAGTCGGAATTTAAGAAAAAAAGTCGGAATTTAAGAAAAAAGTCGGAATTTAAGAAAAAAGTCGGAATTTAAGAAAAAAAATAGCGCTTTAAAAGTATGGCACCTATGGGGTTCCGTATATAAGAGAGCTTGTAGAGTTGATTCTTTGTCATGAAAACGTTCGACGTATTTGGGTTAAATTACAATGCTGTTTTTGAAGATGGCGGCCAAATTATATTTTAATTTCGTCGTCAATATGAAAGTACTGAAGCCGTCGATTAAGGACGATACAAATAAGAAACATACAGCGATTGCGTTTGTTATCTAAATATCTGGTAATCGGGATTCTTGTCCACAGGCTCTTAAATACTCTCGAATATCGGCAGTTCATAAGTAAGCGAAAACAGACAAAACAGCGGAGTCGATTTTAGTGTCAACTATTCGATAACTGGTTATTCCTGGTTAAGACAGCGGCAGACAGCGTGCAAATAGAACATGCGCAGTTTTCCCTGAGGGGAGGCAGCAATCCACCTTTACTGCACTGAGCACCGGGGGGTTGTCACGTGACATTCCCACATATTTTCGGACAAACAAATCGGACATATAGGCTGCGATACACTTGCAAATGGTTATACGATGTGCTTGGGGCACTTGCAAAAGTGACTCACGATACCCAGAACGACTGAAAAAAGAAGACGGGACGTTGGCAACATTTCATAGTTTTCCAGGAGCGAAAAAATACAATGAACGAAGAGAAGCGTGGATACGAGCATGTTGTCGCGGTGACGAATTCATTTGCAAGAAAGACAGTTATATATGCAGCTTGCATTTCATCGGAGAATGTGGTCCTACAGTAGAAAACCCTGACCCAATACCGGCCACGGCAAGCACCGAAAAAGTAAGTCAACATTTTTATATGTATCCAAAATTCGATAAATATGGTTAACCAATACACGAGCATAATATTTTGTTTTAATATAATATTCGCAGGCAGCCCAGTTGAAAAGAAAGCGAAGGCCACCGATTATCCGAAATGCCAAACGACGTAAAACAAGCCAAGATAAATCAGCCGCAGAAACGTTGTTGATGCTATCACAGTCAACGGACGCCCCAGTGAAACAGCCGACAGAAAAATGTGTCGACAACGTCTTGCCAACCACATCTCCTTCGAAGACTTCAAGTTCTATCTTCATCGAAACTGTAAATGTCAAAAGCACCCAGGTATTAATCTTTCTTACAAAGATGTAGAGTACCTTATAGTTATTTATCTGGAGTTAATACCAATGCAGTATATAGACGCGCGTAATGTATGTTATACATAGTTACATGTAAATGTAATGTTCTTAAATATTTTTATTAGACCAACATTGAACTTGAGCATATCAGCACAATCCCTGACAACCAGTTAAAAGACAATGGCCACATGACCAGAGCCCTGTTTATTAAATCAGTTGAAGATCCTAAGAAATCTGTTCACTATACAGGTACAGTATACACATTCATGAAACTAAAAATGTATTTGGAAACTTGTGTAAATTACTTTTTCCCATAAACTACATGCAACCCTAAGGCTATAAATGGCTATAGTATAGCCATTTGTTTGCTGTATTATTTTATAAGACATTAATAAATGTAAACAACTCGTAGCTAACAGTAAAACACTATCAATATGCTATGTTAATAAGTAGCTGGTAACGTGTCATAGTAGTCTAACAGAATCTACTTTAATATTGAACTTCACCTATACTATTCATACTTAAAATTAAGAATTTAAATTATTTTATACAATTACTACTTTTAGGTTTGGATATCGATGTTTTACATGCTGTATATAATTTGGTAAAAGAGAAGGCAAGCCGATTATATATGTGGAAAGGGTCAAAAAATACTAAAGACAAATATGTCAAAAACCAATATCTGGAGGTAAAGACACCTTTTCCATGTTAAGCAAGTACTCTTTTAAATATGTTAAACTGATACAGTGCATTCTCTTCTATAGCAAAAGTATGGCTTAAGAAAACTTACCGTCTGGGAGCAAATGATCCTATAGTCTGGTGCGATTAAAAAGAAAGACAAGCATTGTTATGCTTGCTGACCTGTTTGCCATTGCCCCTGGGACTGTAAGCAGGATTTTTATAACATGGGTACTGTTTTTAGAGAAGGAATTGTCATTTCTGTTATCATTTTCTACCCTGGATGAGATGAGTGGTGTCAGTCTCCCCAAGGCCTTCAAAAGCACACCAAACTTACGTGGAATAATTGACTGCACTGAATTTTATATTGAGACACCAGCCAGAATATCTAGCCAAAGGTCTACCTATAGCAGCTATAAGTCAAGGAACACTTTCAAGTTATTCCTTTCAATTTCTCCTATTCCCCATTTCAATTTTGTTTCTAGCCTGTACAGTGGCAGTATAAGTGACAAAGAGATAACAAAACAATGTGGTTTCCTTGAAAAATTAAATCCTGGTGATGTTATCATGGCAGATAAAGGGTTCAATATACAAGATCTGCTGGCACTGCATCACACACGTCTTCTAGCTCCACCAATAATGAAAAAGGGGAAAGTGTCATCAAAAGCTACCACAGTCACAAGAAGAATAGCAAAAGCCCGTGTTCATGTTGAGCGATTAATACGGAAACTAAAATGTTTTGGAATTCTAAAAGGAGTTATCCCACTGACCCTTAAACCATATATAAACAGTATTGTTAAAGTTTGTGCCTCCCTTGTAAACTTGACACCAAGCATTATTAATACTGATCAGGAAGAAAAAAACTAAGTTCTATACCAACGAATGCCTCCTGGGCTACTTTTATGTGTTATTATAATATTTATTTTACATTTTACTGTATTGTTCAAGTATCATTAGGTTTTCTAAATACTTTCTTGTATTTGTTCTTTTTACTTCGACTTCCTCAGCACTAAACCATGTGTGTATTCTGTTGCAATATTCTTCTCTGTTAGCTTCATATTCATCTAGTGTCTTGGAAGGAAAGACAATTTTTAATAAACAATTACTGATGTCATGGCAGTCATCCTGGTAGGTACATAATAACACAAAATATAAGGAATATTATATTAGATTATATTGAACTAACTAACTTTGCCCCTCTATTCACAGTTGATTGATTTCAACCCACCAATATGTATTGGAAGATAAGAATTCATGCAAATTATAAATTTAAAGTACCTCCAAGAAATGTTTGAGAAACATTGCTGTGTAGATTCCACAGTTGTTACTGTCTATTTCTTGCTGTGGTGCCTAGAGATATTGCAATGATTTTTTTGACAAATAAAAATATCCTGTGGCTGAAATATGAACATAGTTAACCTGAATTTCTGCTCCAAGAGTGCCTTAAGTATTTTACTGTAATGCAAGACAATTTTACTCAGCCTAATGTCAGATGATTTTACTCCTCTGACCTCAATAGCGAAGCCTCTGGAGCTTAAAGGGTTAAAAATATGTTAATCATTTTACACTGTATATTATAAACTGTTACTAGTGCTCCACCTTCAGTGCTTTGTATGATAAATTCAAATGTTTTCTTGGTAATCCATATTTACTGCATAAATGTTCCATAAAACTGTTGAGCAAAAAATGGCAGTTAAAATGACCAGGCAGGAATGTTATATGTAAAATGCTCAGCAAATAACATGGAATAAAACCATGGAAAAGTTTTAAAACATTTTAATTTGGTAACTTTGTTATTGTCTCAATTTTGTTACCTTGTAATTTTTAAAATCAGTCTTACTCACTTATACTACTCATTGTAATTAACTTATTATTATCACTCTGATGATCAACTGCATTTTCTGACATGAAAATTAAGTTTATCTTATTTAAAAGAACTCTAACAATAACAATTAACTCTTCCATTTATTTCAAATAATTTATAAACAAATATCTTATTTAAAAGTTCTTTAAAATAAGACAAACTTAATTTTCGGTTTTCAAAACTTTTTACGGTTTTCTGTGATATTTGCTGGACAGTTACAACAGTCCTCCTTTTCATTTACAAATGGCACACATTTTGCATGCAGTATATTATGTATATACCTGAAAATAAGACTAAATTCGTTTCTCCTGGCACTGACATCCCATGTTAATGAGTCCATCACAATAATGTGCCTAGCAAATGTTAAAGATAGAACAGAAACAATATGATTTTGCTTTCAAGAGAAAATATCTTTTTACTTATTATATTATTGTCTGAAGTCCTTACCATGGAGTTATTGCTCCCAGGAACCAGTGACTACTAAAAAATATATACACCTTGTCAAAATTGACTTTTTATTCATATTGCACTATTCACATGTACCAGTAATTACCTCCGGTTAATTGGTATAAATATGAAATCTTCTTTCCAAAGTTCTGGCTTGAAGAACATTTCTGCACGGGTACAACCTTGAATTTCTGAACAGGGAGGTGTTTTTATTGTAAAATGGTTGATATTTTATTGGAAAACTATGATACTTAAAATAAGAAAACTGTGTGAATCTATATTAACCTTGATGGCGTTTTGGTTTCCTGTTCCCCACAAAGCACAGTGTAGAAAAATGAACTAAGTACTGGAAACTGACAGCATATGTCACTGAAACAGTAATACATAATGTCAACAGATAATAAGTTAATATCAACATGTTTTTAAAGGCAAAAATGTGTATACTGTATTGTAGTACCCATACTTACTTTAGTAATAGTGCAACAATGTTGTCATTTAGCATACCCTTTGGTTGCAGACCTTGTATACACGTGTCATAGATGTTAATATTGTCAACTGTCACATGCAAGGGAAGATCATCGTCTTCTGTTATCTTTGTTAGATCCAATGTTTCTGATACAGTCTTATCTATCACAAATTATAAAAAAGGAATGGAGTTAAAGATTATCATCAAAATGTATTATACAATAATTATTTAACTTTCCAAATCCAACATATTTTAGGCCTCTCATGTAGGGCAAACAGCATGCCTAAATTTGAGCAGGTGTGCAGTCCTGTGCAATGGAAAATAAGAGAAAGTAATGCTTAGTGATTGGCCAATCATGCTTCGAGAATTTACCATCTCACACTGAAACACGTGTAGTGTACAAAATTAGACACTAAAAGCACAAAAATGCAGATAATGTTTTTATTTAGTTTGAGGAGATACTGGTTTTGTTTTAAAAATAATATTATTTATATTTGCCTTCCTTCATCAGCTTGAAGATGTAGAACTCATTATAAATAAGGGTGGTGAGAGTAGGACAGTAACTTTTCCAAGGTATATTAGTTATGAAAAGTGAGAAGTACAGTATTAAAAAGAACTCTTTCGCCTATGTGATAAATTGCACACCTGGACAATTTATGGCGTGTGTGGAAGCATGTGATCGCACACCTCAAAATGAGAGGCCTGATATCAGCACATACCTAGTTGGGGAACATTGACATCTTCTGTTAATATCTCTGTTAGATCCAATGTATCTGCTACTGTCTTATCTATCACAAATATAAAAAAGAAACGTACCCGAGTTAAAGATTATTATCAAAATATATTATACCTGTACAGTAATTATTGTATCTAACTTTCCAAATCCGATATATATTGAACCATCAGCACATACCTATTATAGATTTAGAATCCGAACCAATTAAATCATTTACCATGGAGGGCAAGACATGGATTAGCCAAAACGTTTCCAGCTTTTTGCATAGAGATGTTATGAATACATCATTATATGCCACAGTTAATGAAGATATTCCTTGCTCTGTCCAGACAACAAAGTCACAAAACTGAATATTACAAACAAACATTTGGAGCTGCACTTGGAAATGATAAGAAGAAGTGACATTTAGAGAGAAGGTATCTCCACTTCTAATTCCACCAATTTCCTTGGTCAAAAATGCTTCTTTAGCAGGAAGGTGTCGATGTTTCCAGGGGAACTTGTACTCCACCACAACCTTTGGACAGTTTTCAGTACACTCACAGGTGCGAATGTTATCCACACTAGCTCCAAGCATTGGCCTCTCTTTGGAAATTAGAAAACCTTTTGAGATAAGTTTAAGTTTATGATGTTTCTTACTCTCAATCTTATAGTAAGCTAGCCTTGCAACCTCCTCATTCTTTAACCCCCAATCTCTTGGGTTCTGTGGTTGCTCGGGTAGTTTTGGTGAATGTTGAAAAAAACACTTAGGTGATGATATCTCTTTTACAATATTAAGAATGTTTCTTTTATGACCCTTTTCCAGGTTGCACTGAGCAGTGAAAACTTTCTTTGCTTTTGAGGCCGTTACAAATCCAGACTTCTCTATAAACCACTCCTTGCTTTTCCACTGCTTTACCGTAGACCTGTTTATTCTTTCTACCTCTTGATCAGAGTAAGACAGTTGGTCAAGTATCTCCTTAATGTTAGTTTCGTTAAGGTTGTGCTTTTTGAGGCACTGAAGCAGCTTCTCTTTCATAATGCCAACTCCCAAACCAGAGCTTTTTGTTTCTAATAAAAAATGATAAAAATAAAATCAATCACTACTAGTACAAAAATGCTATACTTATTTCGATCAATTTTTCCCCATGGCAATGCAGATGTGTTACAGAATATAAATACTACATTTTCATAAAAGGTATAATTATTACCTTTGCACTTTTCTTTGTCTTCATCCTTCGTTTCTTTATTACCATATAATTTGGCGAGCAGAGGACATATGACAGGCTTCTTTTTTGCAGATGACAGAGCCTCAACAAATAAAGACATGGACTTATGTGATGGGGAATTTCTGTCTTCTTCATGTCTAACATCAATGTCGATAAACTCACAATAAAAGTGTTCAAATTTCCTTTTTTTCTTAAATGTTGGGTCACGTTTGCGTATTTCTAGATCCTTAACTTCACATGGCTTGCTATCTTTTGTCGCCTTTTTAACCCACTGGCATGGACCGCTTGTCACGCTACCACGGTTGTTGAGTAGATCCTCGAGTGAATACATAGCGGCTGCAATATGTTTGCAGCCACCATCTCGACCACCTTTACATACACATCTTGCTTTCAAAACACTCCCTCTGGTTATGCCTCTACCTTCCAAAATGAACCACAGGTCATAGAACTTCTTCCGCTCGTCTGTCCTTTCCTTCATCGCTGGGTGCACCTTACCAACATATAAATGCATAAATTCGTTTTCCAATGTTTTGGTGAATAAGGACTCGACATAACCTTCCTCGAACAATCTGTAATCGTCGAATGACTTATAGGCTGCTAGTCCTTGTTTGTCGTATACATCGGCAGAATAATATATTAGGTAGTTAAAAATGTCATATAACCCAAATGGCGGCGAATCGATAAAATTATTGAACACAGGGTAAGAGAATGGGTTTGCGATTACCATATCATGAATTATTAATTTATCTATAATTTCTTCGCAAACATTCTCATAATTTGGATCGATTGGAAGCATCATCTTTTCTACAGCTTTTGCAATCTCGAGCAAAGCAGGCTTCAAGTAGCCACTGACTGCAACACCACGCTCTTGAAGATAAAGTTTCAGTTCTGCCATGGTCATTTCATGTCGCATGGACTTTTCGTTTTGGAATGGTTTGACATCGTCACAACTTGTAAAATGCTTTACTTTATCTCAAAGTTCTACCAGTTGTTAATCCGTTCGTTTAAAGCCATGTTTAAAGTCGCCATCCTTTGCCTTCGCTTTGACGCCGCGTTTGTTTGTCCGAAAATATGTGTGGAATGTCACGTGACAACCCCTCGGTGCTCAGTGCAGTAAAGGTGGATTACTATGACTCTGCTCTACGCTCAACTTTCAACGCTGAGGATACACGTACATGGGAGTCTGTGTCAAGTGTAATTCGGCTCGCAGTTTATTGGTCCTCGCTTCTTGTTGTTTTTAAACTACACTCGTGTCCTTGGTCTTCGTGTGATTTTTCAGACTGTTTCTTTGTGTAATTGTCTGTTTGATTAGTTGCTTGTTTGTTTGCTTGGTGTCTGATTGTCTGTCTGTCTGTCTGTCTGTCTGTTTACTTGTATACTTGTTTCTGTCTTCTTTTCATTCTAATCATTTCTTTTTCCTGTTCAGTTTTTTGTACCTCATTCAAAATATAGAAATAATGTATCCGCAGTAATTGCCTTCAGCTGTTGCGGTTTTCCCGCCTTCTAACTTGTATTTGTATGTATGTATTGACATATTATTGTAATCATGTAAGGCAAAGCTTAATAAAACAATTGTTATTATTGGTTGGTTAACGCCCTTAAGCGACCAAGATGTGTTATCTTCATGCATCATGTATTATTTTCCAATTATGAAACTGCTTACAAATAACCCCAAATACGATATTACTGATATACGGTATTAATATATACACTGTTGTAATGAATGTGGGAGAGCTTGGAATAGACAGACGATACATGGACGATCGTCAAACTCATATCCTCACTTAGAAAAATTATAATGAGTCCCGGACAGAAAGCGTCTCACCTGCAATCAGAAGAATTACAGGTTCGATTCCTGGGACTCAGAATCATTTTTGTGAGGATATGATATTACTGATATATAGATGCTAAAATAATCAACAAGTAGAAAGTGGTGCCTTTGTAATAATACAGCCGAAGGGAAAATTGTAAGGGTCTGCTCGGATAACGATCTTAAATGGTAGGCCCTCCAAACCCCTATCAATTGGACTTATATAGCCTGTTGGGTTATTCCGTTCACCTAAAAATGTGATAAAACATAATAAACTAAAACTAAACTATTGTATTCGAAATGATGATTTATCGTCAGATTATTAGCATTTTGGACAAAAAACCATCAGAGAACATCAACGCAAAGATCAAAAATATAAAATATTTTTTGTTTATTAGGGCTCCTTTTGGATAACAGTTTCTGTGTAAACTGAGTAGACTACTCTGTATAAATAAAGGCATCGTCATCATATATATATATATATATATATATATATATATATATATATATATATATATATATATATATATATATATATATATATATATATATATATAATATATATATATACAAATATACATACAAATTTTTCGTGAGAAATGGATCCCTGCCGCGGCGAGATTATCACATTCGCTTGCGAGAGGACAAAGTAGTCTTTCACAATAACATAATAATAGTGTGGTTTCAATCTATTGTGTAGGATTTCTATTCGCATTATTGTGCAGAGAGATATCTTATCAGATATCTTTTAATATATATATATATATTGTTTCTATCACTCAATGACGTCAAAAACGACATTAAATATGCCAAACAAAGCCAAATTTCTCTAAAACTAAAACGATCAGAAGACAACTAATACCCATTCTCCTGTAAAGCGACAAATAACTTTCAATTAATCAATTGTTTTGGGGATGGAGCGTCCTTTAAAGTGGTTCTCCGATGAAAACATTTCTGCTAATTTTTTTACATAATCTCAAAGATATAATGGTAATTAGTAATCCTGCAGCGTTTCACTTTGTCTTGAATACGTGTGAAGTTTGTATTTTGGAGCGCCGCCATTAAAGTGGCCAAGTGCGAGAATAATGAGTCGAGGAGAGCTTATTAAAGGGTCATTCTTGTTATCAAGGCTATGACGTGATCAGCTCTCATCGACTCATTCTTCTCGCACTCGGCCACTTTAATGGCGGCGCTCCAAAATACAAACTTCACATGCACGTGAAGTATAACCTTTCTTTCAACGAATTTTCAAGTGAAATTCTGCACGGTTACTAATTACCATTATATCTTTGAGATTATGCAAAAAAATTAACAGAAATTTTTTCATCGGAGAACAACTTTAAGAGAGTTGACGTGATAGTGCTGGGTGTATGGCATCAGAAAAACTGCATGAAATTATGGATCACACACATAGAATAGAGTCGAGAGTAGTAAAACGTGCGAGTGCTGCGTTGGCAGAGTGCTGCGTGTGAACTGGCGATACGGGTATGATCAGGTCTATGAAGTTGAGGAGTTGATAGAATGTTCTAATCTAGGACGTTGATACCCTGATGTAAATCCATTTTTAACTTATTATAGGTAATAAAACTATTACTATTATTATAATTGGGATTTCAGTTCCCGTTGGAACTGAAATTTGAATTACAATTCGAGTTTGACTGCGAATTTGAATTTTGGTTTTCATTAGTAAAATTGGTACCTTTGTTGGAGCTTTCCTTGTCTTCACAAGTTGAACATAGCTCAAACTAGGCGAATACCAAGCCTCAGCAGTGTGATGGTCGCTAATACTTCCAGAGTACCGCATATACATTTTCGCCTGAAAGTAAAAAGTGAATTAATAAAATAACATGATCTAGAGATTTATATCTATTCAAACATCCCAGTTTCTCCATTCGCAAACACACCACCGCCCTTCGACTCCATTTTCACCGACACATTGTTCATGCTTGCCACAATCATCAGGTGAAAACTTCAATGAAATAATCGGTGTTTTCATTTTGTAATTATTTGGCTCTGCGTATACGCATTGAGCACTCTACCCATATGATTTTGATCCTGATAGTTTCTATCACAACACTTCTATATATATATATATATATATATATATATATATATATATATATATATATATATATATATATATATATATAATATATATATATATATAAATCTGGTGAATTGAGTTTATACTGTCGGTAGAGTGTTCAATGCATTAATTTGCAGAGCGTAATAAATTGTAGATAAATCAAAGACAAGACATCACTTTGCTGTTACTCCGAGTTTCACGCTTATGCGATCGTCAGACAGACTTTAATGAAGAATACACGTGCTCCAACCTATATATATATTTAAAAAACTCATTAATAATGCATGATGAAAACACAAAGGAAAATCACCACCGTGTCGTATCTTTATATGTGATAAAGATTCATCCTAATTTACATAAACTTTAGCTTTGATTTTCTCGGCTTAGACAACGTGATTTTTCAAAATTACTACGCCAACGAACTTACCAAATGCTGGTCGTTTTTTAAGCCGTTTAAAACACTCGCAGCAGTGTTTTATCAGATATAAAACACTCGGCTGCGCCTCGTGTTTTATATCTGATAAAACACTGCTGCTCGTGTTTTAAACATTACTTAAAAAACTCATTAATAATTCATGAGGAAAACACAAAGCAAAATCACCACCGTGTCGTATCTTTATATATGTGATAAAGATTCATCCTAATTTACATAAACTTTAGCTTTGATTTTCTCGGCTTAGACAACGTTATTTTTCAAAATTACTACGCCCGCCAACGAACTTACCAATTATTAATGAGTTTTTAAGCCGTTTAAAACACTCGCAGCTGTGTTTTATCAGATATAAAACACTCGGCTGCGCCTCGTGTTATATATCTGATAAAACACTGCTGCTCGTGTTTTAAACATTACATATATACCTTACTCTAATTTATTTACATGTGACGTTATTTGATTAATTATTCTGTGTCTATTATTATGGCGGTTTATGGATTTCCGGGTCTATTCATATTATGTTACGATATGACGTTATGTCATGTAATTCGGATATTAAAGTTTTTTAGATAGAACTTGTTCTCGTGACGGCATTTTGAAATTAATTCTGATTTTTTGTTAAGAAGGTTGACTTTATCGGCTTTAATGATGTAAAGTTTTTCAGCTAAACAAAGGTTGCATCTATTGGATTTGTTGTTGTATGGGCTTGCTGAGGTGATGATTGACCAGTTGATTGCATAGTTTTTCCTGTTGTCTTTGAGTTTCCAGATATGTTTTGAGAGTTCAGTGCTGTTGGCGTATTTTCTGTTTTGGAGCGATAGTTTGTGTTGTGTGTATCGTTGTTTGAATGTACCCTCTGTTAATCCTATGTAGTTCTTTCCTGTTGTGTCTTCATCTGTTGTTACGCGCGCGTTGTAGATTAGGTTGGTTCAAGACAGTTGTTGTCAAGTGGGCATTCTTCTTTCTTTCTGCAGTTGCATTCTTTCTGGGGTGGGCTTGTAGTATTGTTGCTTGTTATGTTTTTGTTGTGCTTGTCGATTATGGATGCCATGTTTTCCGTGCAGCTGTAACTGACTTTCACGTTGTTTTTGTTGAATATGGAGTGGAATTTGTGGTTTGGGGGGAAGTGCTTCTGGATAAGGTTTAAGAAATCTTTGCCGACGTTGGTTTGGACGTTTTTGTGGTAAGGAGGGTTGAACCAGGTTACGTTTCTTCTTCTATTCTTTTTTGTTGGTGTAGATGTGTTGTGGCTGGTGTATATCAGGTTTTCGGTGAATCCGCTGGATTTTAGAGCTTTTACGTAGGGTGGCTTGGCTTTGTCAAATGCTTCTTTGTTGCACGAGATATCTGATATTCTACGGCTGATGGCGGCGGGTAGTTGTTTGATTATGGCAGGTGGGTGGTTGGATTTCGTGTTGATATATAATGGTTCGTCGTTTACATCATTAAAGCCGATAAAGTCAACCTTCTCAACAAAAAATGAGAATTAATTTCAAAATGCCGTCACGAGAACAAGTTCTATATCTAAAAAACTTTAATATCCGAATTACATGACATAACGTCATATCGTAACATAATATGAATAGACCCGGAAATCCATAAACCGCCATAATAATAGACACAGAATAATTAATCAAATAACGTCACATGTAAATAAATTAGAGTAAGGTATATATATACTAGAAATTACTATCGCAAGGAAAGTGCTGCCTCAAAGGCCATTGCATGGGCAGTGTAGTCAGTTTTGATGAAATTTCAAAGGTGAACCCTGGGATTGATTCAGATTGTATAAATTGTAACGGACATGTTAATCAAGAATGATATAGATTGTAGAGTCAGCACGTAGGTCTCATGTTGTACATGTAGTTGGTGTTTGGTTTGCATTTGGCAGGTATATAAAGTTATTGAAGTGACAGTGAGTGCATGGAGCGGAAAACATGCACTTGATTGCATTTCAAAATTGTCTTTAGAGTCGCGCGAGCAGAACCCTGATATACAGTACAAGCAAGTACCGCTACCTCGAAGGCTGTGTGAGTGCGTTCGAAGCATGTACGTGAACGGATTGGAAAGGGGGAATGGAGATGTTATTGTGAAGTTCTATGACAGCGATATTATAGGCTCGTAACTTATTCCGGTGTCCCAGCGGATAGTGTCCCACCGGACATTATCCGCTAGCGAAGTGTCTCCCCGGACAGTAAATGTTAAAAAACACTATATCATGCATGTTTAACTATCCGCGTTTAAAAATGCAAGAGGTCATAGTGCGATGTTAAATGCTTTAATTATTTGGAAACTTGATTTGAGACTTTACAGTACAGAAGGTTGTAATTGTATACTGGAACGGGAACGGTAAAATGGTGTAAAATTGAAATGAAATATGTAGTATTGTGGTACTTAATTATTATTATAAGTGTTAATGTTGACTATTGAAACTCCAATATGGAGTCTGTTTATGAAGTGGTAATATCTGTTGCTTTAGATGTGTTTGGAGCGAATGTAACTTTAATTTGCTTGTTGGCTTGCAAGATTGCTCGTGTGATATCCCTTTCAACAAGCAATCTTGATAATTTAACTGAGAATCTAAAAATAGATTATTGTGCATTTTCCAAAGAATGATAAGGTAGCTAGATTGTTAGTTGCCCATAAACAAATCACAGCAAATGGGTCACTATATGTAAAGAATATATTTTATCGGAAACTGAAACCATTTCTGGCACATCAGTTAAAAGCAAGAAGGTTTTAATTTTTATTAACATAATTGCTTATACAAGTATAGCCTGCGTGGCAGGCGTTACGTTTGGGATACAAGTATAAAGGCTATTTCCAGAACACAATATGACATTTAGGAATGGTGAATCCCATGCGTTAATATTTGTTATTTGATGATGTATTATCGCAGTCAAAGACATGGCTACACATTGTTTACCAGCATTTTGTTTAAATTATTTTGTATTGCCTTGGCTAAAATCAGCACATATTATTGTACTTGGATTTTCTTCGACATCATTAATTGCCTTTCTTGACATTTGAGCGAACAACACTATTACTTGACTCTTGACTTTGACATATTTGTTCTGTCAATCTCTTTGTTGGCAAATGTAAAAAATACACTGAGGTAAAATATTCGTACCAATACTAGTAATACCATAATCGTTATTACCAGCTGAAATAACATCAACATTTTTTCACAAACGCAGATAATGTCTGATCGGAATACTGATCAGCGCGCACACAATATTCCTGTGAAAAATAATAAAGTCACAATATACACCTAAAATAGAAGGAAAACTGTATTCATAAACAAAACAATTTGATATCATGATTGTGATGGCATAGGTTATGGCAAGAAATCGCAGATATGCCTCGCAGTCACTGAGCCATATTTGCGTTTGGTGAGCGTTCTAATGCCAACTTTAGACGTCGCACTCGACTCGAATCTAATGTACCGATTAAGTTCGACTAAACTCGCACTTAACTCGAATAGATTCGAGTCAACTAAAGTGCGACGTATAAAGCCGTTGACGAATCATACTCGCACTTAACTCGAATAGATTCGAGTCAACTAAAGTGCGACGGATAAAGCCGTTGACGAATCCTACTCGCATGCACTTAACTCGAATAGATTCTAGTCAACTAAAGTGCGACGGATAAAGCCGTTGACGAATCATCATACTCGCACTTAACTCGAATAGATTCGAGTCAACTAAAGTGCGACGGATAAAGCCGTTGACGAATCCTACTCGCACTTAACTCGCATCTATTCATTAGAAGTGCGAGTAAAGTGCGACGTCGATCTAAAGTTGGCCGTATACTTCCTGACTGAAGGCAGAACAGATCATTCAAACTTCCCAGCGTTGACAAGTTCCGAACGGCGAAAGGTAGAAGTTTTACACGTGTGTTAAAGTTCTACGTCACAAAACGTCATAAAATGGAACAAATATCCCGACATCTCGACAGAGGGCAATTTACACAAATCGAGATTGCGTTGACTATAATAGGTCCGCGAAGAGATCTGGGTACGAGGACACAGAACCCAAGTCAAGATTAGTGTGCTGCCTACGGCAGCAATAAGTTGGAGCACGTGTATTCTTCATTAAAGTCTGTCTGACGATCGCGTAAGCATGAAACTCGGAGTAACAGCAAAGTGATGTCTTGTCTTTGATTTATCTACAATTTATATATATACATATATATATATATATATAAATATCTTACATATTATATCTTATATCTTACTAGATATACAGGTATATTATATCTTACTCTGATGAAGGGCTCCGCTCGAAACGTCAGTATCTCGTCACTAAATTATTGGCAGTTTACCACCTTTTCACTTTGCTATATATATATATATATATATATATATATATATATATATATATATATATATATATATATATATATATATATATATATATATATATATATATATATATATATATATATATATATATATAGTGAAACGATTTATGGTGAAGGAAAATTTCGAGTGTTGGAATACATACATTTTAAGACCAAACCGGGACCAGTTGCGAAAAATGCAACTTAGCGGCCTTCCGGTAGGAATTGAACCCGCGACTCTGCGATTGCTAGTGCAGTGCTCTGACCACTGAGCTACGGAAGCCGTTGCCGAGAGCCTAGTCACGAGTTCTGTATATATGGTGGTAATGCCGGGATAAGATTCTGGGTATATTATAGGTAATATTTGGCATTTCACTCGATCAAACTACATGTTGAAACGATTTATGGTGAAGGAAAATTTCGAGTGTTGGAATACATACATTTATATATATAGTACAATATCTACAGACACGTGTTTCGCTGTTCCACAGCTCATCAGTGTAGCTTGGTACAATCTAGATATGGACATGAGTACTAATTATACACAAACGATTGCCAGAGGCAACCGCTTGTGGGATAAACAGCGGTCATGCGCACATCCAGAGAGCGTGAAGCGGTATAGGGCCAGAGTGCTCAAACTACCTATATATATATATATATATATATATATATATATATATATATATATATATATATATATATATATATATATATATATATATATATATATATATATATATATATATATATATATATATATATATAAATATATATATAAAAATATATATATATATATATATATATATATATATATATATATATATATATATATATATATATATATATATATATATATATATATATATATATATATATATAGTGAAATGCCAAATATTACCTATAATATACCCAGAATCTTATCCCGGCATTACCACCATATATACAGAACTCGTGACTAGGCTCTCGGCAACGGCTTCCGTAGCTCAGTGGTCAGAGCACTGCACTAGCAATCGCAGGGTCGCGGGTTCAATTCCTACCGGAAGGCCGCTAAGTTGCATTTTTCGCAACTGGTCCCGGTTTGGTCTTAAAGTACTATTTAAAAAACGAGCAGCAGTGTTTTATCAGATATAAAATACGAGGGCGTAGCCCGAGTGTTTTATATCTGATAAAACACGTGATGCGAGTTTTTTGAATGGCTTCAAAAACTGTGAATGAAAATAAAATCGAAAATAAAATCTCTAGGGAATAGCAACTTGGTTGTCCTCTACCAAAAATTTGAATATGAATTTTAAATGCCGAGGCGTGGTAATGCCGCAGCCTAATTCTCGGCAGCGTTTGTCTTTGATATGCCTCCAAAGCGAAGATTTCGATAACCAAAAAACGAAGAGCAAGAAAAGGGTGTGAGTACTATTTTAGGACCTCCAAGGAATATAACACAGAGGGGAACAGTGATTTGAAAGAAGAATGTAAGGATTTAATAGACTTCAGTTTGGATGATTCCCGACGAAATGTTGAGTAATTTCCCGATGCGTGCGAGTGAAGGTGAGAGGGTATCAAATGTTAACACGAACATGTCGAGTTGTGTGTTCAATAATTGTACTTTCAATTTTGCTGAAAAGTGATTCTTGTATAGAGCTAGATCGTGGTAGTTCTTAAATTTGAATGTTGTTGCGCGAGAATTATCATTATGTGTTGAAGCTATAATTATGTTAATGTAAAATACGATCTTTATACAAAAAATCTATATATAAAAATCTTTATATAAAAAATCTTTATATGAAAATCTTTATTCACGAGAAGTATTGTGTTTCTGCATGAATAAGTGCGCTTTAGCTATTATAAAGACGCATGCATGTGACTAATTTCGTAGCAGCAATTGGATAGTTGGTTTATGAATTATTAATGAGTTTTTGAAATGTATGTATTCCAACACTCGAAATTTTCCTTTACCATAAATCCTTTCAACATGTAGTTTGATCGAGTGAAATGCCAAATATTACCTATATATATATATATATATATATATATATATATATATATATATATATATATATATATATATATATATTTTCGCTTACCTCAAAACTGGTCTGCTACAACTTGTTTCATGAAGATTCTTTTACAGATGAAACAAGTTGTAGCAGACCAGTTTTGAGGTAAGCGAAAATCTATTATTTGCTCTAACTATATGTTGTTGAGCACTCTTTGCATTTCGTAGACCAAAACCTACACGTATATATATATATATATATATATATATATAATACATATATATATATATAATACATATTTATATAATATATATATATATATATATATATATATATATATATATATATATATATATATATATATATATATATATAATATATATATATATATATATATATATATATATATATATATATATATATTTATTATATGGATATGAGTAAAATACCGTAAAATATGCCACTGATATATTCCGTATTTTTATATAGACCGACGTTTTCAGCGAATCACCATTAATCGAAATTAAAATATCAAGGAACGACACAGAGGTCTCGCTGATTTCCCACGTGAACTTCAGAGAAGAATGAAAATCATCAACAAAGTTGATGAACTGCTCTAAAAAGACACGTGAACAAATCTGCCGAAAAATTCAGGCAAGGGACCCGTGTATTGTTCAAAGATCTGTTTTTCCACATAACCAACAAATAAGTTAGCATAGCTTGGACCCATTTTGGTGGCCATCGCAACACCACTTATTTGTTGATAATGTTCACCATCAAACGAAAAATTGTTAAGGGTAAGCACTAGTTCTAATAAGCGGAGTAACGTGGTTGTGGAGGGTTCTAAATTAGTGCGCTGATCAAAGAAAAACTTCAGAGCTTCAAGGCCATCACAATGGGGAATGACGGTGTATAAGGACTTAACGTCCATCGTGAAAATAAATTTATCCGAACTACTGAAACGTAACTGGTCGAAAATTTGCAAGGCATGTTTAGTACCTTTGATATAAGAAGGAAACTTCTTAACCAAAGGATACATAACGTTGTCTAGAAAACTGGAAACGAGCTCGGTGGGGCAATTACAAGCGGAAACAATAGGCCTGCCAGGATTGTTAGGTTTATGGATTTTAGGTAGGAAATATATGACAGGCGTTCTGGGGGTTGTTAATATAAGGTTAGATGCAGAGGCAGCCAATTCACCGGCTTGGATGAAATTCTTGATGGTAGTTTTGACGGATTTTTGGTGAGATTGAGTGGGATCGGAATTCAATTTAGTATAAAAGATGGTGTCGCTGAGTTGACGAAGAGCCTCTTGTCGATACAAGTCCGCTCTCCAGAAATTGGAATAACCTCCTATAAATATCCGTATTTATCGCAGATTATCGCGAAGAACTTTCATGGCGAGCGGCAATAGCGATACGACGCAAGGTGAGAACTGAGAACATATTTTAAATATTTTTTTATCACAAACAATAAGCCACTATAAATAACTATTTACTATATAACTGTAAATTATAACAGACCAAGGAAATATTGTCATTGAACATCTTGTCAGCTGCAAGTCTTCTCCAGTTACAGGCACTGACTTGGTAATTAAATCTCGAATTAAATATATCTACCATTAAAGCCACTTTTCTATATACAGTTTTAAATATACACGAATGTGTTGAAACTGGATGATAACTCATGTGCTTACTATATTTATCTATTTTTGGTAATTTCCAAATTATGTTTGTTTGAAGGATGATGAGCCAATGCAATTGGAAACGGAACTAATTACATAATAACATGAACAAATTGTCTTTATGGCACAATGATTTTGAGGATTGCTAAACAAGTTTTTTTTACTTTGTGTTATTTTGTAGTATCTCAAGTTGAGGAAACAACACAAAGCCAAAGAGCCAAGCCACACTACCATATCTCACCACTCCATGCATGCATGAATATTTAATAAATATATAATAATAAAAGTAATAAGAATGGTTTAGATCGCCCAAGGCAATCAATATAAAGTTGTTATAAATTGTGTTATACCAGTCTGAGTCATCTTCCTCAAAGCCTGCAAATTCATCCCCACTTGTTTTAAATTTTGTTCGAATTGACTCATACACAGATGATGGTTATAATGGTATTATTATTGATCGTACAAACCTCAAAAAGTTTAAATGTTGTGTCACTAGATTGAAATAAATAAATAAAAAGCTAAGCGGGAGAAATTATTGACTAGGATCATTTATCATATTTGGGCTAATTCCGCAAGTGATATTTACTGTACTAATATAGTTGATGTGTACCATCATGTGTTACACATTCTAAGGCTTTAGATCAGATTTAATCAGATTTAGAATAAATATGATTATGCGTGCACTGTAAGTAGACTGTTATGACTTATGATGGTGGCATTTCGACATCTTGTAAGACGTAGGCAGACCTCAATGCTTTCACGCACCTCTCAATCTCAAGCACTGAGTTTCGTACTCGTGCTGGAGTTTCATTTGCACCGAGACAATCAGTCGTCATTTTGGTGTCGAGTGTGGCGACGCAATGTCAATGAGATAAAAAGTTACTTAGGAACTCCGCCGTCTATAGTCGTTCTTGAAGAGCCTCAACGCGAATCTTCCCTCTCTCTTTATCTTCTTCATATGTCCGAACCCATTCTTCATCAGCAATTGGTTCATCGTCATATGGAAGACAACCGTACTGTCTCTCCGGCTGTCTTTGTCTTCCTGACATGGCTGACAAGGGGAAGCTGCATCCAGTGAAGCAGATTCTCATTCCTCTACCTCGAGTTCATAAGTTGTCAGATAAGTCTAAATGCGTGTCTACTGTTGAACTTTCGTCCGAGTAAGATCCTGATGTAGACATTGTCACAAAATACAGAGTAATCGATAAATCGCTGCAGCCTGTCTCTCCAAACTATAGTAAACAACTGTAGTCGTCTTACAGCTTGTTCCCGATTGACGTCATGGAAGACAACCGTACTGTCTCTCCGGCTGTCTTTGTCTTCCTGACATGGCTGACAAGGGGAAGCTGCATCCAGTGAAGCAGATTCTCATTCCTCTACCTCGAGTTCATAAGTTGTCAGATAAGTCTAAATGCGTGTCTACTGTTGAACTTTCGTCCGAGTAAGATCCTGATGTAGACATTGTCACAAAATACAGAGTAATCGATAAATCGCTGCAGCCTGTCTCTCCAAACTATAGTAAACAACTGTAGTCGTCTTACAGCTTGTTCCCGATTGACGTCATCAGCGTTATTCGGACTCAGACTCTTTTCTCCCGGCCATGTTTTGGAAAAACAATTTTTTTGCTATGTTTGATGCAAGATATCTCGAGAAGTTTTAATACCCGTCTAAGATAGTTATATATCGTTAGAATCGTCTCGATACGGCCGATTTTTAGAAAAAAATTGAAAATTCTCGTATATGCACTTTAAGGTTATGAACTTGTTTTCTGCGCGGAGGGTGCAATTTATCAATGTCATGGCGGTATTGTCTTACGAAAAGATCAAGGGAAGAAAAATCGCCTTCGGATGGAGACGCCCGTGAACCATCTTTGGAACGAGTTTCAAACAATAACATTCCTTTAGTTCTAACATTTATCCTTTCAATTTTAAAGTTAAAAATATTATTAATCGGAATTTTCACATTTTACAAAATGATCCTGAGACGTCAGCCATTTTCACGGATAACCCTTTGGTATCTTTTCGCCGTAATAAAAACATTCGTGACTCCTTAGTACATAGTGCCCTTAAACAAAATACCTCGGCACCAGAGGGAACATTTTCTTGCGGCCGTTCCCGCTGTAACACATGCGCTTTTCTCAATCCCACTACAGTTATTACTGCCCCCAAATTCGACCACACAATCCGTCATGCTTTTTCATGCACGTCCAAGAACATAATTTATTGCATGCGATAAATGCCCTAAAATCTACATCGGTGAAACTGGGCGACGTCTTTCAGACAGGTTTGCTGAACATCTTCGTTCCGTGAGGATCAATGATGGTGACAAACCTGTAGCCCGCCATTTCAACAGCTCCAACCATTTGGTTCCAGACATGAAAGTCTGTGCCATCCTTCCCATCTCCGGTGGCAACGATAACCGCAACCGGTTATCGTTATTAGCCACCACACATCCTCTTGGTCTTAACGAACGTTTTTCTTTTATTTAATTTCGTAAAAGCTTTTTGTCATTTTATTTTGCTTGGAACTTTTTATTATTAGCTTATGCTCATTTAGCTCATTTCCTTTTCAATTGTTCTATTATTATCGCCTAATCCCCTTCAATGTGGACCTTTCATTTCTCCCACCCCCTCAGTCTGCTTATTGATCGACTGTAAAAATAGTAAATGATTTAACTTTTCCCATCTCATTAATTATTAGTTAGTTTATTTTTAGTGCATTTGATTGGCTACTTTCTACCTGTGACACCCTTTTGGCATATATATAAGCCCTATTTATTTTATATCTCGTCTTACTCTGATGAAGGGCTCCGCTCGAAACGTCAGTATCTCGTCACTAAATGGCAGTTTACCACCTTTTCACTTTGCTATATATTCAAAACACTGTCTACGCAGCACTCTACTTTTTTACTACTCTCGGATATTCTATATACCGCTGCGACATGCCTAACCTTAAGAAGTTTCGTCAAAGTCTCCGTCACGAAATGGTAAGTTATTTGCTTCCTTTTTTACCCACGATCAGTAATCATGCTCTACGTTTGTTTGACCTTATTTTATCTAAAACCCGTTTTTCCAGTCACATTACTTTTATAGTCGTTGTTTATATCGGGGGGTCATTCTACGGTTTCAGATCCTCTTTTGATTTATTGTCTTTTAATCTCCCCGCTATCGATCGTCGTTATTCCCATCACATATCAGCGGCTTATTCGAGTCATTCCCGTCGTTTGATGCGTATCACTATTAAATCTATGTCTAGTAATTTACAACATACTGATGACGACATCTCGGGATGTAAGTCCTCTCTCCCAGGTCTGCCCACCTATTTTGTTTACCGCTATCGTTCAACAAATTCGCATGCTAAATTCCAGAATCTATGTTTTTCTTAAAGACGTTAAGGCGTCCAAATTGGCCAAATTATTGGGTCCTTCCCCGAATCCCTCGCAAAGCACTAGTTCCTCTAACGAAGTCACTCGTCTAGTTTTCACTATTCCCTCTGATTTGCCATTATCTGACCCCGAGAGATCTGTTCTTGCGAAAGGTCTCAAGTTTGTTCCCAACTCCGGGCCCATCGATCTATTTTCAGTTAAAGAGGATACCGAATCTTTCTTCCGCCGCATGCGCCTCAAAGCCTTTTTTCATGATAAGCCCACTTTCAATAGCAACAAGACGCCCGCTAGGCGTTAACTTGGGCTACTTAATCACTGGATAAATTAGGACAAATTAGGGAGATATGGCGTGGATATTGCTTTGGGCGGGGAGGTATGGGTATGCAATGGCGAAAGCTTACCCCCCCCCCCCCCCCCCCCCCAATGCAGAACACCTGACACGCAGACGAAATTTAATGTAAACACTAAACACGGGCAATGCTATTTTTTCTAATATCTGTTCGATTGAAGGTCTTCGTGTGTCAAAATTTATATAAAAAGAACGGAAAGGTATACGAAACATATCTGTTACGAAATTACATCGGTTTAACGAACATAAAAGCATTAAATCATCGGGTAAACAACAAAAAGAAAAGCCATGTCCTTTGAATTTAGATGGCGAGTCTCGCTTTAATCGCAAAACGCATTTTCTTATATAACATCTGATCTTCACATTTTAAGTAGACGAAACATACAGCGTTCGATTCGCCAAATTCAAGTGATCATTTCGATATAGAATTGATTTATAAATATTACGGAGTTTCGCGGGATAAATGTTAACACAGCATAATAATATTTCCCTGTCCTTCGGCTGTCCATTCTGTCATGATTGATCTCTCATCTGTGTTTCTTTCATCTTGGAGAGAATCTTTGCAATGGTTTGCAGGTTTACAGGTCTCGGTAAACTTTTCCAACTGCTATTCATTGTCAATAAAATGAAAGTCCGAAATCGCTTCAATTTCGACTATATGTTGTTGTTGACGTTTCGTCCACGGTTCTGCGAGTTCTTTCTTAAATCTCTCATCTGTGTTTCTCTCAGTCATCCAGTTATCTTGGAGAGAATCTTTGCATTAATTTGCGGGTTTACAGGTCTCGTAAATGCTTTTCAGACTGCGATTCATTGACAATAAAACGGGCCGAAATCGCTTTAATTCGCTATTTATACGCCCACGCAATAATTACATTCTCTCGACGTATAAAACGACGATGAACATGACGAACACAGAAATCAAGCTGGATTTAAGACTTGTGCTCACCATAGTGGCCCAAGTAAGAACTCAACCCCAAGAAGTCGTCTTGGTCTCCATCCGAAGGCGATTTTTCTTCCCTTGATCTTTTCGTAAGACAATGCCGCCATGACATTGATAAATTGCACCCTCCGCGCAGAAAACAAGTTCATAACCTTAACAAAGAAGAGCTTCTAGCTTTGAATTCATTACAATGCCGAAATGACGTTGTCATAAAACCTGCGGACAAAGGTGGCGCTGTAGTTGTCTGGAGAGCGGACTTGTATCGACAAGAGGCTCTTTGTCAACTCAGCGACACCATCTTTTATACTAAGTTGAATTCCGATCCCACTCAATCTCACCAAAAATCCGTCAAAACTACCATCAAGAATTTCATCCAAGCCGGTGAATTGGCTGCCTCTGCATCTAACCTTATATTAACAACCCCCAGAACGCCTGTCATATATTTCCTACCTAAAATCCATAAACCTAACAATCCTGGCAGGCCTATTGTTTCCGCTTGTAGTTGCCCCACCGAGCTCGTTTCCAGTTTTCTAGACAACGTTATGTATCCTTTGGTTAAGAAGTTTCCTTCTTATATCAAAGGTACTAAACATGCCTTGCAAATTTTCGACCAGTTACGTTTCAGTAGTTCGGATAAATTTATTTTCACGATGGACGTTAAGTCCTTATACACCGTCATTCCCCATTGTGATGGCCTTGAAGCTCTGAAGTTTTTCTTTGATCAGCGCACTAATTTAGAACCCTCCACAACCACGTTACTCCTCTTAGCAGAACTAGTGCTTACCCTTAACAATTTTTCGTTTGATGGTGAACATTATCAACAAATAAGTGGTGTTGCGATGGGCACCAAAATGGGTCCAAGCTATGCTAACTTATTTGTTGGTTATGTTGAAAAACAGATCTTTGAACAATACACGGGTCCCTTGCCTGATTTTTTCGGCAGATTTATCGATGACTGTTTAGGAACAGCCTCGTGTTCACGTGTCCTTTTAGAGCAGTTCATCAACTTTGTTGATGATTTTCATCCTGCTCTGAAGTTCACGTGGGAAATCAGCGAGACCTCTGTGTCGTTCCTTGATATTTTAATTTCGATTAATGGTGATTCGCTGAAAACGTCGGTCTCGTACAAGCCTACTGACTCCCATAGTTATCTTCTATTTTCAACCAATCCATCCCTTACTCTCAATTCTTGCGTCTTCGCCGCTTATGTAGCGACGACCAAGATTTTCAAGCCAAAGCAATGGAAATGAGATATTTTTTGTTCAACGTGGATACCCTACCAAACTTCTAGACCTCGCCGTTCAGAAAGCTTTTCTCGTCCCCCGTTCAGACGCCCTTGAATCACCTTTGGAACAAGTTTCAAACAACAAAATTCCACTATTTCTAACATTTCATCCTTTCAATTTTAAATTATTCCATATATGCAAAGCACAAGGAGCTTCACATACCTTCTCCTCACAATGTATTGTATTGTATTGTATTGTATTGTATCGTATGTCGTATGTCGTATGTCGTATGTCGTATGTCGTATGTCGTATGTCGTATGTCGTATGTCGTATGTCGTATGTCGTAAGTCGTATATCGTATATCGTATATCGTATCGTATCGTATTGTATTGTATCGTATTGTAAGGAGAACTAAAGGTATGTACTATAGTGTAAACTTGGGCTAGTTTTGTTTCAATTCTCGGGCTCCATTCTGTCACAAATAGAAATATTACTTTGTTTTATATTGTTTAACAACTGCATCTGATGACCTACACTGTACATATACTGTATATTGTATTGTTTAGATTTGAAGGTAATGTCATTGCTGGTGAAGTATTTAAACCAAACCATTTTGTGCCAATTGTTTTGGGGTTTCTCGGGGAAAAGAAAGCTATCACAGATAGACTTGTGATTGGTTGATTAAAACAATAAAACAATAGAATCAACCACAAAGAAACCAGAGTCCTAACCCTAACCACCTTTGTTCCATATAGCCAATCACAAAACCTGTTCATTTTACGTACGTATTTACCGGATAAATCTACTAAAAGTAATATCATATAATTATGTTCTAAGCTGGACAAGACTTTGCATGCGATTCCTTTAAGTCACAAACGTGTAACAATATTGTTTCGGTATAATATATTATTTATAGACCCTCCGCGCTCGGGGAATTCGTCGAAATATCATCGCTCAGCGCCTCAGCTGGTTAATATTTCGTCGAATTCCCCTCACTCCGGGTCTATTCCACAGTCTCGGTAAATAGCTCGCGCTTGCGTTATGGGTAGTATTTGGATCTGGATTTTGGTCGAAATCGAGAAAGAGCCGTTTTCTTATATTACGTACTCTCCTATTAACATTTTTCTTGAATGAAAATAAAATTGAAAGATCGAAAAAACAACTTTCGTGATACTCTGAATAATGAAAACACGATCTTGTTATCTATAAAGTCAGGGACCAGGGAAATTATGAGTTCGTGTTCCGTTCGAGTTCGAGCCGAGTTCGAGTTTTCGGCCGGGGCTAGGGTTTAGAACACACTGAATACTGAGTTTAGGGTTAGGAAGACACTTAAGGCGGGGGGTTAGGGTTAGGATTGGTGTTGTATTGGGGATAGCTTCTATTTTTACCATTATCATCAAAATAACACGAATGGGCAATTGATGATTATCATCAAAATAACGGTGTTATAGTAATGTCTGAAACCGCTGGGTCAGTTTGTTGGTTTACCCAGTAACTCTAAGTCAACTGGAGGTTAACTCGAAATTAACTCAAACTCATGGAATACAAGATCCCACAAAGATACCTTGCTCAATGTCATTATTTACCTTTAATTTCAATGTCTTTGCATTCGGGGGCGCATTCACTGTTTCAATAAATACACCACTTTTTGCTATTATCTTCTTCTTATAAATAGTAGCAGTTGGCTTATGCCATCTATATTTCCCCTTATAAATGCATTCGACAGATAACTCCACTACAGCTCCAGTTACTGGTGTACCATCTTTACGAGTGACCTTGAGCTAGAGAAAAAAAAGATTATAAAAGGTATTTACGAATAATGCCAACAGTAACTATGTTGGTGACCAAACGTTATTCCCGACTATGAAAAACCCGAGCACGATCCGCCCAGCGGACGTTTTTGGTGTTACATGCGTTCCTCACGTTGTAAGCAATAAATTATTGGCGTTGTAATAGCATTATAACCAATAAGTTATTGGATTGTAATACGTTATGATTGTAAGCGCATGCGTGCAACAGTCAATTACTAGTCCCACATTCATAGTCTCTCTCACTAGTCTACTAATTTAGGACCCCAAGTGGAGGAGTCGGTGTGCTGGGGGTTTGGGACGGAGAAAATGCGGAAGGGGTTAAGGTCAATCTCGTACCTAGAGCCTGCGTTCCTTTTGGCATGCAGCAAAAAAACAGAGGCTCTGGGGAACTCCGATGAAAAAGTCCCCAAAATTGGGTTTTTGTTCCCAGTCCTCTGGTTCCCAGTTCCCTATAATTTGCTACTGTCATCGACGATGTTTAGCTTGTTCGAAGATCAGGGAAAATATTTGTTTACCGATAAAGAATGGCCCAGTATGTTTTACAAAGCTTTTGACAAAGCGTTGCGATCAGCCTCGTACCCAGGCGCTTGTTTTTCTTTGTGCGACTTGCGGGGGCTGAGCGCGCGGGGGCTTTTGGGGAGGACGCGACGAGACAATTTAGCGCCTGGCAGAAAATGACCGATATCTGAAGAATCCTGACCGATATCTGAAGAATCCAATATATCTCATCCATTCGTCTGTTTTTGCCGTATTTATTGCTTCTGGTAACTTATTCTTGATGCATCCATGGATTATCTGGAGCAATCGCTTCAAGAATTGTCATTTGAATGCCCTTTGTCGGCATAATTGGCCCGTTTTTGGCCTGAAACAAACGTCGAACTTCTCATGTGAATGATCTTGAACAAATGGTTTTGCTAATTTACATCAGATTCGGAACATGAAAAGTTCGACGTTTGATACAGGCCTTAGTTACATTTGTTTTATATATTATCGCTTTGTTTTGACTTTGTGATTATTATCTGCCTCTTACAATATTATTATTATTACGCAATACAGAATTAAGTTCTGATGATGAATTAAACGTATATCATTTGGAGAACTGAATGTTCATGGTTATATATATATATTCAATTTTATCATTCAATATTCATTATTTATCTACTTGTTTGTGGTAATATTTTATCATATTTAAAAAGTAAGGAAAATTGTGTTGAAATATATTTGTTGACAAATTTGTAGACAGGAGTGCTAGTATATATACTAAAGGATAGACCAAATCATCCATTGACACCAGAGTCCAAACTCCAAACCTGCCACTGAGTCCAAACCCAAACAATTTGCCAATTAGCATAATGAATGAAATTAACTCCTACAGTATATTATATATGAATCTTTACCAGGGTACTGTGTATGAAAGTAAAACAGTCTTTTTGTAATGTATTTTTCATTGTATTTTCAGCATACAATTTGTCCAGTCTCTCCAGTGCAATGAGAGAAGACAGACTCAACCGAGTTAGAACATATTTTTGCTAATCATGAAGATTCAGATGTATATGTCAAACAGTCTTTGTTTATGGATTTGCTTGATTTAACATCCAATGATAAGAATATTCTCACTCGAGCTATTAAAGCACTTTTCCAGATTCAACTAATGACCATAATGATTGAACGTGAAACAATGTACTGTATGCTTTTTAGAATCACCCTGTTTGAAACACATTCCATAAAAATAGGCGAATGAATGGTATATTTTGCACTACAATAACAAATTTGTAAAAGGAACAAATTGAAAAAGAAATGAAAGAGATGGAGCATATCTGCTTCTTTGGTCTGAAAGGATGTAGTGATATGGGAGGTGTATACTGGAGAAGGAAATTTTCTGTGATTTGTTACATAATTTTGAAGAGAAGTGCCCACTATTACAGTGTTTTTTTCTTGTGCTATAAGAATTTAAGATTCTAGCATAATATAGCAACAAGCAAATAAATTGCAAAGCTTCACGCTCGTTGTGCACAGCACAAACCAAACTGCATCCACATGAAATTACAGTGACATCTCGGTAGCCTTGATTTTAATATTACATATCAAAAAGAATAAGAATTAAGCTTATACATATACTAAAGTACAAAAGTATATAATATTATCCTTGTATTAAGTTCTTTATTGTAATTTCAATATAATATAATACAAAAGAAAAGCATAATTTGTCATTGTACACATAAAATGTGCCCACGTTTGTTCTACGATATTCATACATCTTTGCCACACACCCTTGCACACACTCTTGTTTCTTGTTCGTGTAATTCTCTGCTGATTCGCAATGATTCGTTCCTGTCAGAAATGCTAAAATTATTCTCGATTGACGATTGTTTCTATTAAATTCGGAAATGATAAACAATGCCATTTTCGAGAAAGAATTCTCTTTTGGCAGTGCATTCATAATCTGGACGCACGATTTCTACAACAATTTCCAACAACAATTCAACGATTTCCTCATTTACATTTATGAATGATAAAACGTCGGCCATGTTCTATTCATTTTCTGCCAGGCGCTTCCTTCCCTCGCGTCCTCCCCAAAAGCCCTCGCGCGCTCGGCCCCCGCAAGTTGCGCAAAGCAAAACAAGCGCCTGGGTACGAGGCTGCGTTGCGATACAAATGGTCTTTCTTAGCTTTTCTCTAAATCGTCAACCGGACGATTTGACGAGAGTGTTTTATATGTCCGCGTAGCCGTCGGCAGTGATCGAGCCGCCGCTCAGGTAAGGAATTGTACTTTCTGTCAAGAACTTTGGCTAAACTACATCGACCTTGTAGTCTCTAATATAATTTTAAAGTTCTGAGGCGAAACTCTGAAGAATTACGAGACCAGTCAGACGATAGATGTTTGTTTGGCGACGAAGCGAGAATAATATTAATAATAGTTTTAAGTTTTAACTTATTTCATGTGTTCAATTGTATTTTGGGTCTGTCGTGTATAATTATGTGTTGCAGGTGTATCGAATAAATCTTTACCAGCCATAGTTCTGAAAAGAACTGTTTAATTTTACTGCGATTCGAAATTCGAAACTTCGCGAGCAATAGCTCCTAAGGAAACTGGTGCGAGAGCTCGCCATCAACCAATCAAATGACGAGTTTCATCGGAGTTCCCCAGAGCCTCTGTTTTTTGGCTGCAGGCCAAAGGAACGCAGGCTCTGGGTACAAGATTGGGTTAAGGTTAAAAAACTCGCTAGCCGGGGTTTTAGGTCCTTTGTTGTTTTGCGGTTGGTTACAATTCAATAACTTATTGGGTACAACGCTAAAATAATGCCAAAAATGTATTGGTTACAAGAGTGTCAACCGTCGTGCATTGCGCGTTTGTGTTTATATTTCCGTACGATAACGAAGTGTTTTGAAGTGCTTCGTTGCCAACTTGACGTGAGAAATACTCCGGAACTTGGCCGAGTATTCTCAGTAAACCCTATAGAGATTAATTTTCTTATTCATCGACAATCCAAATACGTCCACTCAGAACCTGATCTTTTTGTTTGAACCTCGTCACTTGGTCTTCCACGCTTTGGTTCAGTCAAAGGTGACATAATTCGAAACGAAAGTCAAGAAAACGTTGAGTTTTGTGAAAAATGCAGAAATAATTACTTTCTAAGGTATGTCTTCTTTCAATAGCACTTTCTCGAGATGACGTCAGTACCCATGTTTGTCTGCATTCACCCATAATTATCGCGGCCATAACAAAAGAAAATAGCTCATTTGCAATCATGCATTTGTGAGTCAAATTTAGTGGTTTGTTTGTGCGCATTTTGAGCTATTAATAGCAACCGCTTAAAGAGCTATTAAAAGATGAAATGAATAATTTATATCAAGGATTGACGAGATATTTACGGATGCATTTCACCAAGGGAATTTCGTGCTGCGTAAAATGGCCGACCGAGGTGCGATACGTCACGGTTGACACTCACTCTTTAAAGCTTAAAAAAGAGCTTAAAGAAGTGGCGTTCTTGTTTTACGGACGGCAACAGGTCATCGCGAATGGTGTATTAAAAAACGATCATACAAACAAACGTAATGAAGGATTGGAAATAACAATGGAGGACTAAAAAACCTAAAGCGGAACCGTCTTTAGATAGCTACTTGTAGTTTAAATTTATCGCTGAATCAAGTCACAAACCGTTGAATGTAGAAATGAAGAATAAGTACATTTTTCAACTAGTTCATACAAGCTACAAAGTTTTTGAAAAATCCATATAATCAGTGGGTTATCGTTCAACTTTACTAACTAACTTACTGATGGGCTGGTGCTGCCGTTCTAGCCAGTTTGGCTAATGCTGTCTTCAGAACGTGAACAAGTTCTAAACGATCACGTCTGTGTAGAACGAATACGACGTCAAGTTCGAAAGGCGGAGAGGGAGGGTGAGCATGCCATTTATCCTGGTCAGCGGCAAGCAATCGTCTTCTGGACGATCCTTTTATTAGTATTTAGGTTAGTAATTGGATTTTTACTTAGTTTTCCGGTGTCGCAGGGGTTAGAAAACCCATTGGGCGGGGGGTTAGGGTTAGGATCTAATTTGTTTTTGGGTTAGCATGCAGTTCTATGATATATACCATATTATCATAATATAGGCATCTCTCGCGGATACTAAAAAAGATCGGCCAGAAGCTGTTAGCGCCATCGTTCATCGTTTGTAACGCTGTTAGCGCCATCGTTCATCGTTTCAAACAAAACAAATATAATTTTCCGGGTTAGGTACACTTTAAGGTCTCTATTGCTTTCGTCTTACTCTGATGAAGGTCTCCGCTCGAAACATCAATATTTCGTTGCTAAAAACCTCGGCAGTTAACCAACTTTTCACTTTGAATAGACAACTCGTACAAAAATATTGTGACAAAAATAAAGCTCTTGAAATTGTCTAGAAAAAAGAGCAGATGCCATTTCGTTGTATAATTTGGTAAGATTGTCGTTGAATATGTGTCAACAAGTGAAGGGTGAGCGCAATTTCTATCTATACAGGGCGTGCGACGGAGGCAGGTACAGTACAGTACAGTTACGTTCCTCCTTGCATCGGCTTGGCCGACTCGGAGTCGAGCTTCGTCAGGTACGAGAAGTTGTGCCGTAGAAGCTCGGCGAATTTAGTTTTGTCTTGGGTGGACTTTTTAGCCTGTTGAATGTCCACTCCTATCATTTGACTGATCTTGATCCACGGATCTCGGTAATATGCTTTCTGTGGTTTTGCGAACATCATTTTCTTTGTGAGCAACGTGTTTTCGCCTCGGCAGATGTGCGCGATGTATTTGAGGTAATGAACCTTGATGAAGTCCCGTAGTGGGGGTGTTCGTGCAATGCGTTCGAGGTCGGCGTTGGTGTACTTAAAGCTCATGAGCTGTTCGCCAGTTTCGGGGTTTTTCTTGCGGCTGAAACCTCCTGTGATCATCCGTCTGAGGCACCCATACCAGCAGGTCTCGAGCACATTGATCTCCTTAGCATTCGGATACCAAGCCTGGGTAGCGTAAAGAAGCCTGGATCTCACACAGGCCTCGAGGAGCTTTCTACGAGTTCCAAGGTTTATGGCCGTGTCGGTGAGGCATTTTGAGAGCTCTGAGAATTTTGCGACCGCTCGTGAAGTCCGTAACTCCATAAAGCAGCAGTCTTCTCTGTTGGTAATCATATGACCCAGGTACACAAAATCCCGCACATTCTCCACCGGCTTGTCTGCGATAGAAAAATGTGTTGCCACTGTAGCAAGCTCTTCGTCGTGAAATACCTGGGTTTTCGTCTTCTTAAATGACACCGTTAGGCCGAATTTTTTACACGTTCGCTCGATAATTTCGAGCAACTTCCTTGCCTCATCGATAGTGCGACAGAAAAGTGCTAGATCGTCCGCATACAAGATCCATCGTATGATTTCGATACCTCTCATTTTGCCCCGACTCCGCTGATCTCTATTTGTACAGAGATGCGAGATCTCAAAGTCGAACTCCAATCCCCACCCATCTGGAAAAGCCCTATCTATTTCGGCAGCGCAGATCTTCAATACGTAGTCAAAATAATAGTTAAATAGGACAGGTGATTCCTGTCCGCCTTGCCTACAGCCCACAAGCACGCTGAAACGCTGGCGCATGCCTGATATGGCTGCAGTGGTATGGACGTACATGGTGTAAAGCAGTGCCAGCAGTTTCGGCGCTTTGATCAGGCGATGTTTCAGTACAGCGAACAGGAAGTTACGCGGGATATGGTCGTAGGCGGCGGTTAGATCTATATAAACCACCACAAATGTCCCACTCGCCTTTTGGATCACCTCGCGCACGATGTATATTGCGTCAGCAGTCGATCGATTTCTCCGAAATCCAAACTGACATTGACTTAACCCTTTTTCGTAAGCCTCCTCAAACCTTTCCACTATTATCCGCGGTAATAATCTGCTGAGGTTTGCCCCGATCGATAACCCTCTATAATTCTTGGCTTCGCTCCGAGTACCCTTCTTAAAAAGACATACGATGTTACTGTGTAGCCATGCGGTCGGCACGCTCACAGTAGCCCAGATAATACCCAACAAAATCACCAGCATAGCTATGAGATTCTCACTCTTATTGTACTTCAGAATCTCCATTTTGAGCTTATCGGTGCCAGCGCTTTTTCCGTTTTTAAATGATTTCGTTATACGCTTGACTTCCTCGATGGTGGGAGGGCTCTCGTTGATGTCGACTGGTTCATCTGCGTATTCTGGGTATTTTTCTGGGGAGGAGAGCTCGTCTGGCATGTCGGTGGGCGATCCATCGCCGCTAAAGTGCCTAGTAAAGTGTTCTCTGAGCTTGTCCTTAGAAATTGTGAGCCGTGTTGATGTCTTAAGGGACTTGTATTTCTTGGCTAGGGAGAACTCTTTTTCGACCGCCCGCGCTTCTGCGGCAGTATTGATAGAGTTTGCCAGTCGTTCGAAATATTCGTTTTTGAGCTTTTCGCGGTATCGCTTGGTTTCCTTCTGGAGCTTTCGCAGGCGCGCGTGATTGGTCTCTTTTCGCTGTGCAGCCACAAGTTTCAGTAGCTTCGCATCATCCCAGGGATCTTTCTGTCGCTGAACCTCTACCGTCGGGCATACAGCCTCGGCACATTTTCGTATGTTTTCGGTAATGTGTTCATTCAGGGCATCAAGTTCCAAAGGGTACGTATTGGCGTCTAACGCTTTGTCGAGCGCAGTCGTAAGGTCTCTCTGCACAGTAGTGTCATCGCGCAATACCCCAAAGTCGAGTTTTGGCGCTACAGAGGATCGCTTCTGATTCAGACAGTAATGTTTGAGGGATGTACCCATCGGTACCCTGAGAAATGCGATAACCATGCGGTGGTCAGTGTTGAGCGGGTTTGCTGCCTGGGTGTAGACGCGGCAGTTTTGGGCGAGTTTGGCAAGCCATGGCACCATGCATATGTAGTCCACACGTTTCCACCTTCCAGTGATGATGATGATGATCAACTTTATTTAAACACACTAATCTTTTCAACTATATACAGCTGGTTTCCAAAAGAGGTGTGCTAACATTACAAAAGTACATAACAAAAGATATTAATTATATTACAAATTTTAAAAACTTAAAATTATGACTATATTTACACTCTATTTGGTTCAACAATATATCATTCAACTAATTTCTAGGATCAGAGGTTAAGGAAGAAAGCTTTTGACAAAATGAATCGTAAGATACCGAACTTCTTATCTCTTCCGGTATCTGATTCCATATTTGAGCCCCGCAATAGCTAAAACTCTTTTTTAAGAATTCAGTCCTAGGCCGTGGAGTACAAAGGCTAGTCGAAGAACCCCTTAAATTATAATCACTTACTGTGTTAGTTTTTTGAAAAATATCACACAGTCTGTGAGGGGCTAATTTATTGACCGTTTTGTACATGAGCCTGGCTTTCATGGCGCCACGTTTCGCGGTGGATTCTTTTGGTGGAGAATAGTGAGTTCGAAATCTTCAAATCGAATTTCTGGCAAAATTCGAGCATTTTTTCCCCATTTGCGTTGGTGTCTACCCGGTCCGGGTTATTTTTCCACAAAATTTGGTCCCACGCGCCCCCACTTTTACTATTCGCTCCTATTGTAGCATTGAAATCGCCCAAAGTGACAACCTTATAGCTCGGTTTCTCCTGTATCGCTTTCATCGCTTTCCTCAGGGCCACGTAGAAAGCTACGTTCGGGGTGTCATCTCGCTCTCCTGCAGCATTTGTAGGCGAGTATATTACCAGTAGAGCCAGTCGTAATCCACGGACACGTACGCGAGCGCTCATTATGCGGGCATCTAGGTGTATGGTGTAATTGTCAACCTTTACGTGCGGGGCCAGTACCATAGCTACACCATGTTCTTTCTTCCTCTTGAATCCAGACCACAGAAGCTGCCAGCCTTGAATTGCGGTATTCTCGTAGGTTTCATGGCGCGAGCCGAGACGGCGACTCTCCTGTAACGCTAGGATGTCCAAATCGAGGTGTTGACATTGCATGATGGTCGTTGCGACTTTTCCCTCGTCGTTCTCGTTGAGGGTTCGAATGTTCAGGGTCGCTATCCTGATGTTTTGGTGAGAGTCTTTGAATTACTTAAAAATAGTTGGAGTTTTAGCTCGCATTCCACAGTCAGATAAACGTACAGGCATATTGGTGTGTGGATGTTGATATGTAACAAAGTCTTGAATTCCAGTATACACGTTCTTCGTAGAGGCGTTACACACGCCTACTGACTTTGACGAAACAGTAAAAATAATTGGTGTAATGTTTATCGAGTTATGTAAATCCAGTTGGTCACTGTCATTGCACATACGGTCCCCTGGGACGATGGAACTAATGTTAGAAATATATGGATTATTTCCACACGAAAGCAGCTTTCGCTTTCTGCCGGCTCGTTTTCCTCTATAACGGTAGATATCAAGTTGTTTGAGTCTCCCAAAGACTGTCAAATCACTCGGACGATAGTTAGAACGTAAATCAAGAAGTTGGTCACTTGTGTATTGAACTGGCAATATTTGAATATGGCGGCTATACAAATACGAATCTGAGCAATATTGGGGTGAAGATGGGCCTTGACTATCAGATAAGCTTTGATTATCGTGAGTAAGAACCGGGCCAGGGTTGATTTCGACGTCGATATAGACAGTTATATCTGTTGGTGGATCATGGTCAGGAACAACCAATGTCACAAATCCATGTTTTGTCAGCTTCTGTAGAGGAACTTTTGATCGACAAAACCCACGCATTGAAATATAATGCTGACAAGGACGTACACTTGCTCCAATGTAAAATATAATATTACTGGCTTCAGATATTATGCCAAATGAGACTGTAACTTGTGGCGAGAGAATCACAAACTGGTTAAAACTACACATAAACATTACAAACAACGGAACAAAATTGTACGTGGCCGCCATGTGAGGCGCCGGAAGTAATGTTATTGTGTACACAATTGTGTACACAGGTGTTATTGTGTACACATATTTATAGTAAATTTAATACATACGATCAATTGAAATGGTAACCCAGGTTTGAATTGGTCAGATGTTCCACTAAACTCAACTCTTACAGAGTGCCTGACCATCCTTGGAGTGGATGCCTCGGCACTTTTCTTTATACCAGTCGCTGTCTCCGTGACTGTGGCGTTGATATTAAGGTATTTCGAGAAACCATAGTACTTCACTAGCTCATCTCGAGGTAACGTAATATCAGTACAACCAGTTATCTAAAATAAAATTGAACAAATAATATAAAGTAAAGCAAATTACAATCGTTCTGTCCTACCGTTAATCAGAAGTATTCAATCTATCTGGAGTAGCTCCTCGAATATTCGCTCGTTCGTTCGTTCGTTCGTTCGTTCGTTCGTTCGTTCGTTCGTTCGTTCGTTCGTTCGTTCGTTCGTTCGTTCGTTCGTTCGTTCGTTCGTTCGTTCGTTCGTTCGTTCGTTCGTTCGTTCGTTCGTTCGTTCGTTCGTTCGTTCGTTCGTTCGTTCGTTCGTTCGTTCGTTCGTTCGTTCGTTCGTTCGTTCGTTCGTTCGTTCGTTCGTTCGTTCGTTCGTTCGTTCGTTCGTTCGTTCGTTCGTTCGTTCGTTCGTTCGTTCGTTCGTTCGTTCGTTCGTTCGTTCGTTCGTTCGTTCGTTCGTTCGTTCGTTCGTTCGTTCGTTCGTTCGTTCGTTCGTTCGTTCGTTCGTTCGCACTGAGGAGCACATACGTTGTCCTAGTTACCAGGCATAAGAGGTAATAACCCTAAACACCAAATAGTCGTAACCCCAATCGAAGGTCTTACGGTTGATGGTTTTTTTTTATTTCATCATAGATCTTTTGCCTTATCAAGCAATCGGAATTTCACGTTTTCTGAATTTCCAGCACACTTCGTAAATAGCAAAGGCTGCAATCCCTGTATTTTTCTTTAATTCACCCGCCCTTTTCTCTTCTCTCACTTTCCTGTCTTTTTTCGTCCCTAATCTTCGGCGTTCAAACTAAGTGAAATAGAGGGACGATCCACAGTCTAGTCGTATTTTGGTTACCACAATAACCTGGCTAAGCCCCAGGTCAAACGTCGAACTTCACATGTGTCGAACTCAATGCAAATGAGAGTAGTCTTTTGTTTAAGCTCATTTGCATTGAGTTCGGCACATGTGAAGTTCGACGTTTGACCTAGGCCTAAGGTAACTATCCATCTTTATTTGTTATAAATTTAGTTCATTCATGTTTTGCGTAAATAGTGTCCTTCAGTATATACAATGTACCACATACCATGTACAATGTACCGTGTACCACTCAGCATTTAGCATGCAGCATGCACCATGCACCATGCACCATGCACCGTGCACCGTGTACAATGCACCATGCACCATGCACCATGCACCATGCATCATGCAGCATGAAGCGTGCACCGTGCACCATGCACCATGCACCATGCACCATGCACCATGCACCATGCAGCATGCAGCATGCACCATGCAGCATGCACCATGCACCATGCAGCATGCACCATGCAGCATGCAGCATGCACCGTGCACCATGCAGCATGCAGCATGCACCATGCACCCTCTAGCCTCTGGTCCCTGAACGCCCTGCACTCCCAACTCTACACTCTATTCTCTACACCAGAGCCGCGAGACGCTAGACACCAGACGTATGGACACTGTATATTGATACTAGATAAACAGGTTTATCAATATCATTATTATAGTATGATTGCGCAATCTGTGCTGCAATATTGAGAATTCAAACAGTGGTAAAGAGAAGACAACTATATCGACTTATTTTATGGTACATGTAATTGGCTGATCTTTGAGTAAAACGTACATACCTCTTTGGTAATGCTGTGACATATATGCGTAACTTTTTTCCGTGACCAGCTTTCCTTTATACACAACGTGGCATCCAACCTTCCCTTTACAGGTTTCCCATACGTGTACCTGGTGTATATAATAATTAGAGAACAATATATTATCAGAGACGTACAGCAATCAGATTTGCGGAGGTACAGGCTAAACACTAGGCCATGGGCTCCAAATTACAATGTGTTATGTAGTTAAAGTGCCTATGAAACGAAAATTAATTTGAACTCCTAAAATGATTAGAAATGGTAATTTAGAGTTCTTGTTCCTGAGATATTTAGAATTTTGTGATATGCAAATGAAATTACGTATGACGTAAAGAGCTTTAAACATTTTTAGAAAATCAAGTATATATTTAACATTATTCTGCGAAATCACTTGAAACTTTGCACATTACAACACTTCGTGAAACCTAACACCATTACATCGAAATAATGATGCCAAATTAATTTACCATTTCTAATTTCGTGATTTCCTAAAAATGTGTAATATGATACGAAAGAGCTCTAAATTACCATTCCTAATATTTTTTGTAGTTCATTTAAATAAGACAAACTTAATTTTCGTTTCATAGGCACTTTAATAAATTTAAAAAATGTCTTGCTGCGTAAACATTGAAGAAATGGAAATCGAGTACTCTAAAAGGTGGTGTAGTGTCGAAATAAAGCATGAAGGTCTAAGGTTTCTAACCCGCCGCCATTAGTTACCCCAAGGAAGCGTTCTGTACGAGTGGGAACCACTGATCTCTAAATAAAGACTGGATTGAGCTTTCTATTGTTTTTGAAGCCTGCATATTTGCATAATGTAAGTTAACGAGAGATCATTAGAAACTCCGAGTTTGCAAGCAAATCAATAGGTTTAGTGTCTGGCCAATATAATTTCTTTGTTAACATTAAATGCATAAAATCTTAAACCTAATTTGACGTCTTATATCAGACTTCTCTCACTGGATAATTTAGAGCCAACGACGCCATTGCTAAGGGACCAAAGTCGCAGTAAATCTGTAGGTAGGCGATGAATCGTTTTACCCAGTAATTTGAAAAATGTTTATAGTAATATTATTATATTTTGTCGATGGTAAGAGCACATAAACCATCAAAAAACCTCATAGGATTCTCAGTTGGTCCCTTAGTAATGGCGGACTTCCGGCTTCATTTTCTGAACAAAAGTTGCTCGATCCAGTCTTTATTTAGAGATCAGTGGTGGGAACATCCTGGAGTTTACAGGAACTTCGCGAAAGGACGCTGGACAGCTACCGCTGGCTCAAACATCCGCAATTTCACTAGTGTGTGTTATCGACGTTGTGTTATCTAACGTTTAATAGTGTTAGTATTAATAGTTATCGACGTTGAATAAAAACGCATAAGCGTTATCTTTTTATTAATCGTGAGGGGGGCGGAATCCTAGACATTCCTGTAATTTGATTGGCTGCCTGATAGCGCAGTTTTTGCGATATCTGATCACGGTCACGGAATCCTAAATGCGAATCCTAGAAATACGAATCCGCGATAATCCCCTCGCGGGATTTTCCCCATCCATGGTCCCCAGACCTCGCACGCCGTCTGTTAATTTGTTGATGGCCGTTTCGTCGGAGAAATTTATTTATTATTTTTTTAGTTATCTCGGCCAATATTTAACCGAATTCAATTCTGAAAACAGATTTGGAATTAAATTATGAGAACATGCATATCCTTCGTAAAAATATGTTATGTACTTAGAAATTAATAGGCAACGAGGAGGTCGCTTCGTCGTGTAATTTTTTGAACGTTATCTCGGTCAATATTTAACCGTTTTCAATTCTGAAAACACATTTGGAATTACCTAGACACGTTTGCGTAACATAATAGGCACGTATGGTATAACCTTCATAAAAACCTGCTTATGTGCTTAAAAATTAATCGGCCATGTTTGTGCCGATTTTCTCCCAAACGAATATTGGCCGATTAAAACGGATCACGCAAAAGGCGTACTCGGAACTTAGCGGTTGGTCCTTATGTACGGCTTTGATATATATATATATATATATATAATATATATATATATATATATATATATATATATATATATATATATATATATATATATATATATATATATATATATATATATATATATATATATATATATATATATATATATATATATATATATATATATATACATATACATATACATATACATATACATATACATATACATATACATATACATATACATATACATATACATATACATATATATATATATATATATATATATATATATATATATATATATATATATATATATATATATATATATATATATATATATATATATATATATATATATATATATATATATATATATATATATATATATATATATATATATATATATATATATATATCCATTTATATATTCTTTACATGTTTCATGCATATGAACTGCTGGCTGTACAAAATTTTGCCAGCCAGCCATCAAAATTATCCTTACAAAACATAATACGTCGAATCTGAGTTTGTTTCTCAAATGTTTGGTTGTCCATCCTGATAACATGTGCAATCCATTTGAGATGTCGTATCTTGATGAAGTGTTGCAATGGGGTAGTTCCGCATATTCTCATATTCTATGAATATCGGCGTTGCTGTACTTATATAAGCGTAATCCCATTCTTTTTGCTTTTTTTGTTCAATACTGATATCTCTAGGTGGTGCATCTCGTCTTATCATACCTCCTTTTACAATTCGCCGTAGCATTCTAGTCCATTCGACTTCGAGTTTTTGTAGCTGTGTTTCGGCATTAAAGAGAGTTGCACAGTTATATGTTAGTGTTGATCTAATAAAAACGTTGAGAAACTTCGCTCGGATCTTTACACTAATTATATGATTCTTGAACATGTTTTTCATTACGGTGAATTTATATATATATATATATATATATATATATATATATATATATATATATATATATATATATATATATATATATATATATATATATATATATATATATATATATATATATATATATATATATATATATATATATATATATATATATATATATATATATTATATATATATATATATATATATATATATATATAAACCGGGGATCCGAATGAACGTTTCGGCGCTCTAAATATACACGCCGATCCCGCGATAAGGCCATGTTTTTTCAAAAAACACAATATTGAGTCATGCTTATATCTCATGTAATAATGCACGAAACACGAGGAAGTTGTACGAAAACTTCAGATAAATACTGTCCGTACAGACCCCGCGATATCAGGTTTGTTTCTAAGAGAAGATTTTTATCTAACACCTGACAGTTTTATTTGTTTAAAAACTCAAAATCCCTAACATGTCAAACCATGGATAATAAAAAGACTGGATAGGAAACTAGCTGACGCCAGCAAACTAACCTTGTTGAAATTCGTGATATCACGAAGATATCACAAGAATGCAGATTTTGCTGAGTTTCTGTTCAACTTCTCTATATTTTCGTATTCAGGTTGCTATATTGAGATTCCAAAAAGTTTCATCGTCTTACAAACCTGCCCAAGCCACGTCCAAGCATTGGAGGGAAACGTTGTTCGTCTTTGTTTCAGCTGTTTTCGTTTTGTTGTGAAGAAATTGGTAAAAACTATACCGTTGTTTTAGTTGAAATTTGCGACGCGTTTTTCACCGTCTAAAGTTGGAACTTTTCGCCTAAAATGAGTAATGGTAGTCGGATATTCCATCGTAAAGTGGTATTGTTATATTTTCTGGTAGTTTGAATATCATTTTTAGCTGTATTATATTGCTAAAAGTTGCGATTTATGGATATTTTGTGACGTCATGATTCTCAACTAGGTTTTCACGCGACCAAACGCGATCTGTGCCTTAACCAATCAGCACGCTGGAAACGTCACACGTGATGTTAGTTTCCTATCCAGACTTTCTACTTTCTAAAACATATGTTGAAATACCGTACTTGGCACATATTGAAGTTGTGAGTTCTTTCTGATCTAATGATAAATATGGAGGAGGTTTGATGACCACTTCATATTTGGGAAGTACTAAATAAATAATGATAATAATATTAGTTTCTTTATCGTAATGATTAGAACGATAACGACGTTTGGATTTACACATGATGATAACAATATTAACAACGACAACGACGCGCATTTGGAGACGGTCGGTATAGCATCTTTGATGGTCGGTAGCATCTTAGGACTTTTTTATGCGCGACTATTTTTTATAGTATTCTAAACCAAACCCTAACCTTAACTCTATTAAAAAAACCAGTAAAGTAAAAATTAAAAAAAGGAAAAAATCATACTCACCCAACACTCGAAGTAAAAAGTCAATGACACAGACCACTCAGCTATGCAAGCGAACTTGAAATATTCTGACGATATATGAGCGATCGTCAAGCTCGTATCCTCAGAAAAAGGATTCTAAGTCCGGACAGGAATCGAACCTGTAACCTTCTGATTGCCGATGAATATATTAATCGAACCACCTTCGCTCTCCATCTGAGTCTCGGTGGCTCAATGGTTAGAGCGTCTCACCGGCAATCTGCAGAAGGTTACAGGTTCGATTCTTGTCCGGGACTCAGAATCCTTTTTCTGAGGATACGAGCTTGACGATCGTCCACGTATCGTCTGTCTAATCCAATAATTGGATTGTTCCAAGCTACACTGATGAGCAGCGAAACACGTGTCTGTAGATTGAACTATATATATATATATATATATATATATATATATATATATATATATATATATATATATTATATATATATATATATATATATATATATATATATATATATATATATATATATATATATATATATATATATATATATATATATATATATATATATATATATATATATATATATATATATATATATATATATATATATGTATATATATATATATATATATATATATATATATATATATATATATATATATATATATATATATATAGGTATAAGAAAGAACTTCTTCAGGCAAAGTATACAAAACAGTATTTATTTCCAAACGTTTCGCCGATTAGGGCTTCTTCAGTGGAATAATCTGTGATAAAAGATATCGTCCTCTATATATACAATTTAGTTTAAAAGTGAAACACTCAGAATCCTTTTTCTGAGGATACGAGCTTGACGATCGTCCACGTATCGTCTGTCTAATCCAATAATTGGATTGTTCCAAGCTACACTGATGAGCAGCGAAACACGTGTCTGTAGATTGAACTATATATATATATATATATATATATATATATATATATATATATATATATATATATATATATATATATATATATATATATATATATATATATAATATATATATATATATATATATATATATATATATATATATATATATATATATATATATATATATATATATATATATATATATATATATATATATTATATATATATATATATATATATATATATATATATATATATATATATATATATAATTATATATATATATATATATATATATATATATATATATATATATATATATATATATATATATATATATATATATATATATATATATATATATATATATATATATATATATATATATATATATATATATATATATATATATATATATATATATATATATATATATATAAGTATATATATATATTTATATATATATATATATATATATATATATATATATATATATATATATATATATATATATATATATATATATATATATATATATATATATATATATATATATATATATAGGTATAAGAAAGAACTTCTTCAGGCAAAGTATACAAAACAGTATTTATTTCCAAACGTTTCGCCGATTAGGGCTTCTTCAGTGGAATAATCTGTGATAAAAGATATCGTCCTCTATATATACAATTTAGTTTAAAAGTGAAACAAAAGAATAATACAATATGTAAATATAAATAAAACAAAGACTAAATAGAAAGTGCTCTTCCTATACATCCGTTCATAATATTCGTGGAATGTTTCTTAATTTCAAGTGCTTCTATTGTTTTACGTTCGTTAAAATATTTAATATTAGCGTGTAGTATTTCCCATATAATAGGGGAATTATCTATTTGATTACCGTCGCTATGTGTCTTTAAATGACTAAAAACTGTCTGTGTTTTCATGCTAAGGTGTTCCTTAACTCTAGTCCCAATGCTTCGTCCGGTTTCACCAATATAGACTATATGGCAATGCGAGCAAGTAATACGATAGACACAGTGTTTGGTATTGCACCGATTTTCTTTCACAGCCAGTATGCATGTTTTACAATTTTCCGGGCAGTTTTGCTTCTCTCTTGGTGGTGCGAAGAATCGTGACAACGGCTTTCCGTTCATAAAATGGACCCTGATACCACTTATTCCAGAACGGCGAACAACCGCCAAAGCGCGTCGCTTCATTTCTTCATTGATATACGGTAACTTAAGACAGATGTTTTTTTCCTGTTCTTCCTTACGCACAGGTGCGGTGTGCAACGTATGTCTGATGACCGCTTTCACAAACCTTTTCGGATATCCATTTTTAAGAAATATGCGTGTGATTGTGCGAAGAGATTTCGTTCTCGACGAGGGATCTGTTGAACGTGAAATAGCTCGTCTTGTTTCTCCCACCAAAATAGCACGCTTCGAGGATATCGAACCATGACTATCCCAAGGTGTAATGATTCACTATGGATGGGTTTAAGGAAAGCGTAGTGGTAAATGTTTTCTTGATGGAATCAAATAAAACCATTGTGTCTAAGAATGGTATTTGATTATCCTTAGGTATTTCAATTGTGAACTTGATGGCGGCGTTCAGGTTGTTGACTACGGACAATAGATCCTCAGGAACAATTGTATTCGACATCCTCACTACAAAAATATCATCAATATATCGCTTTAAGATAACTGATCCATAATATATATCAAGTATCTGTGAGTCGAGTTCGTTCATATATATGATGGCAAGTGTTGGGGCAAGGTTGTTGCCCATAGCGAGACCAGTCTTCTGGCTGTAGCCTTTACCTCCGATTAATACGGGAAATTATTATTATATGGGAAATACTACACGCTAATATTAAATATTTTAACGAACGTAAAACAATAGAAGCACTTGAAATTAAGAAACATTCCACGAATATTATGAACGGATGTATAGGAAGAGCACTTTCTATTTAGTCTTTGTTTTATTTATATTTACATATTGTATTATTCTTTTGTTTCACTTTTAAACTAAATTGTATATATAGAGGACGATATCTTTTATCACAGATTATTCCACTGAAGAAGCCCTAATCGGCGAAACGTTTGGAAATAAATACTGTTTTGTATACTTTGCCTGAAGAAGTTCTTTCTTATACCTATATCATATAACCAGGCATGATGAATACCTTTGTTTTTCCTTCATATATATATATATATATATATATATATATATATATATATATATATATAATATATATATAGGTAATATTATAGGTAATATAGGTAATATTATATATAGGTAATATTATATATATATATATATATATATATATATATATATATATATATATATATATATATATATATATATATATATATATATATATATATATATATATATATATATATATATATATATATATATATATATATATATATATATATATACATATATATATATATATATATATATATATATATATATATATATATATATATATATATATTATATATATATATATATATATATATATATATACATATATATATATATATATATATATATATATATATATATATATATATATATATATATATATATATATATATATATATATATATATATATATATATATATATATATATATATATATATATATATATATATATATATATATTATATATATATATATATATATATATTATATATATATATATATATATATATATATATATATATATATATATATATATATATATATATATATTATATATATATATATATATATATATATATATACATATATATATATATATATATATATATATATATATATATAATATATATATATATATATATATATATATATATATATATATATATATATATATATATATATATATATATATATATATATATTATATATATATATATATATATATATATATATATATATATATATATATATATATATATATATATATATATATATATATATATATATATATATATATATATATATATATATATTATATATATATATATATATATATATATATATATATATATATATATATATATATATATATATATATATATATATATATTATATATATATATATATATATATATATATATATACATATATATATATATTATATATATATATATATATATATATATATATATATATTATATATATTATATATATATATATATATATATATATATACATATATATATATATATATATATATATATATATATATATATATATATATATATATATATATATATATATATATATATATATATATATATATATATATATATATATATATATATATATATATATATATATATATATATATATATATATATATATATATATAATATTATCAAGTCAGTTCTGCGCATGAGCGATATTCCAAAAACGAGGACAATCTTCATTGCTGTGAATAGATTTTACGACAGTTCGAAAGCGAGTGGTATAAAATTCGTAAGACAATGTTTGAGCATTTGAATTAGAATTAAATCAATAGTCATAACCATATTTTGTCAGTTTCACCAAAGCTGTCAACTATTTGAGTTGAGCTATTTAAAATGAATGCTTTATTGCTGTCTTAGTCAGCGGCTGTCTCCCTTAGTAAGTAATTTAAAGTTTTTATTATGATTCAGTATTTACGAATTTTGTAAGTGACGGTGACGGTGACGGTGACGGTGACGATAACGATAACGATAGTGACGGTGACGATGACGATGACGATGACGATAGTGAAGGTGACGGTGACGATGACGATGACGATGACGATGACGATGACGATGACGATGACGATGACCATGACGATGACGATGACGATGACGATCACGATGACGATCACGATGATAGTGACGATGACGGAGACGGTGACAATGACGATGACGATCATAATCATGAATACGATAATAACTCACCATATTTAGCAATTTCGATTTGTTCGGTGGCTAAAACTTTCTGTAAAATGTGAAATAAGGAATTAATCATTAACAAATATCATTGCAACTTTAAAGTTCTCATGTTCAGCAGATAAAATAATTAATCTGAATACTTTTAGTAGTGTTGATGTTCAAAAGGGAAAAAAGTAAATAAGTTATAATGACATAAATAACACGTAATATATTTCTGATATTTAATACATTTTGTGCAATGTTTCTATGTCTTTATCATCACACATTTATAAATTGAAAACGTTTTCCTTTATGAAACACACTGACAATAAATTATATTAAAGCCCGTGACAAGAGCGTTCTATTAGTATATCGTACACATGTTTAGGTCGTCTATTTAAAGAGTTATGCGCTGAAACAATATCAAAACAGACAGACGCCATCTTGGATTTTGGCCGCCATTTCGAATTTACAAAATTCATACATTTAAATATCGTGCCTGGATCACGGAACATCTTTGATATATCGTACATATTTTTAGCCCTTGTAGGACGATTAATTAAAACGTTATTAGCGAAACAAATGTTGGATTTTGGAATTGGGACGCCATCTTGAATTTATGAACATGGAGAAAATAAAATTTTCACAAGAAATTTTCCAAAACAATTTGTCTGTGACTTACAAAAGAAAAGAAAGAGCTCTATTGCGCTGGATGGATTCCAGGAAATTGAACAGCCTGGGTATATCGCATATATTTCGTCGGATATTTTCAATACCTACTTACCCCATCATTTACAACTTCGATTTTCCATTCACCCAAAACTGGTTCCTTCGATAATTGTAGATCAAGACTTGCAATGCCTATTTAAATTAATTGCATGACATTTGTGATTTATGCTATGTATAATACCTTGACATCGCAATGACTATTTAAATTAATTGGATGACATTTGTGATTGAGCTATAATTATAAGACGTTGACATTTTAGCAATGGTGGTTAATACATCAAGAATATAATTAAATTTTACAATATTTAAAAGATATTGGCAACTAAAAATAACAACCTTTTATATTATATGTCTAAGAAATATGGCGCACGTTGATTGGTTCGTGAGAGGTCCGGAAAAAAGAGTATTGCCCTCCCGGCGCTCTGAGAGGGCAATACGCCTTTTTCCAGACAGGTAAGTTTTTGCGGGAAATTTTCTGAGTTGATTTAGATGAAAATAAAAGAGGATTTGAGTATGTTCGTTGAAAAAGTTCGAACAATAACACGTCCTGGAGCATTAGTGCTGCTTTTCTTGAAAGCTGTTTATCTATAAGTGAAGAAAATGAATGCCTAACGACCAGTAACGCGTGTAAACATGAAGCGAAATCAACAAGCTCAGAGGTAAGGTAAACGACAACATCTGAAGACAAACACAACGTTAAAAACAGAGAACAAAATAAACCAAAAGCCATATAATAAATGTCTTACTAACCTCGTTTGCTTGGTCTGTACGGTAAAGTATTTGCCTTCGTTTTTTTCGCACAGACCTCGCGCCTTCGGCGCCCGGTTTGTATACGAAAACCTCAGGCAAATACTTTAGCGTACAGACCTCGCACTCAGTTAATAAGTCTTTATTAATGTACCTATGAAACGAAATATTTTGTTTCATTTTCTCGTTGTTAGGCATGTTTAGAACACACTTTCATATTTGTTATTTTCTAAAACATTAAGACGTATTAAGTACCAAAATCGACCAATTTATTAATCTGAAATTATGTTTTACAGAGACTGGGTCCGAATTTAACTCTGATGACTTCAAGGTGTTCGATAAACAGAGAGCGAAAGATAGAGTATTTCAAAAAATCTCAAGTGATTCGGCAACTAGACGTGTTTTTAGGATGTTTTAGATGTTGTTTTAAACTGCAACGAGCCTTTTCACAGCGCCAAACTAATATATTTCAACTTTTATTTAGCTAAGTCATATACTTTGATATAAAAAATACTTATTTTTTATTGTAACACAAGATTAAAAATGGAAACTCGACAAGCGCCAGGCACACGAGATCCACTCACACGCCAAGTTTGATTTGATTTCTTAAAAAACTCTGTGATTGGTGGTATTTTGAATTTTTGTGATGCTACGCGGTCGTGCAAGATGGGTTTTTCTAGAAAAATGAAAGTTTTTTCAACCTAATTTATCATAATTATTGCTAATTGTGTCTTGTTCTGGAAATTTAAAAGCACTGGTAAAAGCCGGTTTATTGGGCTTTCGGAAAATGTACAACTTTCGCAACAGTTATGGTCATTTCCAGAGATATTAATAGAAGAAAGAGGTGCATGGTTCAATTTTGGTTGTTTTTTAGCCGGACAGCAAAGAGTTAACCTTACAGTAAAGAAAAAAAACCCAGAAAAGACCAAAAAAGCATGTATAGTAAGGAAAGTAATGTAAAGTAAAGCATACATTGCTACTCCACTCATGCCGCTTTGATAAGGTGAGATAATGTGAGGTGACGTGACGTCAGTGACAGGTCAGGTGATTGACACTAGATCAGCTGAGGTCTGGTAAGATGAAAGCAGATCAAGTGAGGTCAGGTCTGAAGGTGATCGGATCATTATTAACGGTTAGTTTTAAACTCTGTCACTGTTCTAGTAAGCGGAGCAACACCTGTGATAAACATCGATGCAAAATGTCGCCTATCGTATTATCAGTGGAGTAAGTAACAGTACTAAATATGCGTCTCCTCTCTCGAAATGACTTATACTCATGTATGCCAGTGAGATAGCATCGACTATTTACGGTATAGGTTTGTGCCCCGTATTATGTAACAGGTCAATTTAACCAACACTCAACACGAACCACAAGAAATTCAGAAATGTTGAACTAAACCATTATTTCAATCTCATATCATCGGACAGAAAATCCTTCATTATAGAACTTTGACGTTGTGCACCAATCTTAAGCCGGCATTTAAAATGTCCATGACTCCAAATATGATAGTAATGATATAGATTCAACACGAAGTAAACAGTTAAATGCCAAAATATTTTATGATTTGAGCTTTGCGTTGATTTTTTATAACGGTTTGTTTGTCGGAAATGCTAATGATGTGACGTCATATCGGGCATTTGGCTTCTTTTCTGCTTTCCGTGTGATAGACTGGTTTAGGATTTAAGTAAAAAAGATTATACAATCTACAAAGGCTATACAATCGTTCAAGTATGTCATCAATGTTTGAATTAGTTCAAATTTTTCTAGCAGCAGAATATTTTATACGAAATAATGTCTGATTTGACGCCAAGCTCATTAGCATTTCGAACAAACAAACCGCGATAGAAGAATGATGATCCCTGCGTATCCACAAACCTTAGATTAATATTGCATACCCACAAACCTTATATTCATAATAATTTTATTGTTTTTCCTTTCTTTTATTACCATGAATTACTCAGATATCTACAGTATTTAGTACTTTATTTATGTCTGAAAAGCCCAGTTTGGAAAAGTTAATAAAATGTTTGTATGTATGTATAAGATGTTGTGTTATTCCAACAAAGTTAGCCGATATCATTTACCAGAATTATTCAGAGACGTCAGCTATTTTCACTGATGACCATTGATCTCCTTTCGACGCAATATAAACATTATAGGGATAAGTTAGTACGCATGACGGCCTTCAGACAAAATTTACCGGCATCAATGGGCACCTGTTTTTGCTCTCGTGCTCGTTGTTACACTTGTTCTTTTTTCAACTCCGCTACCTGTATTTCCGGACCTAATTAACCGATTCCGCTATTCAGATTCACTGTATTTTCTGCAGTAAATTATGTCAATAATACATGGCTTGTAACATCAGCTTTACTGATAAACACTAAAAATTACAAATAATTTTCCAATTTTTAAATCTCGTTAATTACTTGTTGCTCGTCATATTAAACTCTTAATGACTGGTCCCGATGGAAACTATGTTTCGATCTCTGACGAAGGGCCTTCGCTCAAAATATTATACTTTTTTCTATTTCTTCAGAACACCTACCTTTAATTAGACGTTTTTGCTGTATCATGACCTGGTGTATTAAGGTGAGGTGGTATGAAATGAATATAATATACATTAACTAAAATATAAATTACCGTCTTCCAGCTTTACATCATTCCATAGCATTATCTTTGAACCAGAGGGTTCCTGAAATGTGCAACATTTACAAGTTTATCAGAATATTAAATACCTGTTTTAGATGACTTAATTGTTTTACCTTTATAATCCTTAAGTTTTATAAAACTTCTGTAAAATTTTAATCTGTCTTGTCACTTTAATATACAAAAGGTTAAAGTGCCTATGACACAAAAATTAAGTTTGCCTTATTTGAAAGAACACTTCAAATGACAGAGTAACATCTTTTGAGGTTTTTCGTTTCTTTGCTTCGTTGTTAAGATATTTCAGTTTGTATAATATGCAAATGACAATGGTGTGATGTACACGTGCATAATGAATTATCGGAGAAGGTTATATATCTTTGCTATTATAAAACCAAATTTAATTTGAATGAAGCATGTGCGTGAGTATTTCCAAAAATATGGAACTTGTACAATTTCAAGTGATTTTGTGTGATAATAACAAAGATATATAACCTTCTCCAATAAGTACATTATGCACGTGTACGTCACACCATTTTCATTTGCATATAATACAAACTGAAATATCTCAAGAACGAAGCAAGGAAACGAAAAACTACAGAAGATGTTACTCTATCATTTTAAGTGTTCTTTCAAATAAGGAAAACATAATTTTCGTGTCATAGGCATTTTAATATGGCCTACCAACATTTATATGACGACTATTTTAAAATTAGTTTAATAAAATTGTTTAAATACGCTATGTTTTAGTCCGATCGGTGATGATGATGATGAGGTTAATAATGATTATGATGAAAATTATAGTAATAATGACGATAATGTTGATGATAATAATGCCTGTAATGCAGAAAATTATGCCAAGATAATGAAAAAGATGTTAAAATGAAGATAATGACAATCATAACGACAACGAATATGAGGAAGTTGAGAAGAAGGATGTTGATAATGAGGATGTTGAGGATGAGGATGTTGAAAATTGTTGAGGATGTTGAGAATAAAGTAAATGGTTTGAACCTAAGAGTATCATTAGATGAGCGAAGTTGATCGTCCAGGTTGTTGTAGTCTTGAGAAAGACTATTGTTGCTGACTGACGTTTCGGCGGTCATCTTCAGAGTCAAGTAAAGCGTGTTTGTCAGGTTTGCCTATATACTGTATACGTCTGGTTCATTACGTCATAGCTTGTTTGTGACATAATTAGTGTAAGTGGGTGTTGCGACATGCGTTAAGCGTGGACCAATATTGTTTCTCATCGGTTGTTTGTGTCATAATCAATGTGAGTGGGTGTTGTGTCATGCGTTAAGCGTGGGTGTATTGTTTGTCGGTAGGTCTATTGTTCGTTGGTATGTGCGAAGAAGTCTTTTGTATCGTGTTCGTAATTGTTGTGATCTGTTAAGTGGTTTCTGTTCCAAGTTGGTATACCAACTTGGAACATTAACTGCACTTAACAGATCACGACAATTGAGGATGAGGATGACGAGGATGAGGTTGACGCTGAGGATGGTTTTGAATATCAAGTTGAGGATGTAGATGAGGATGACGACGTGGATTTGCTTGCTCATGAGCTTGGCCATGTGTGCTTGTTGCATCTACATTCAATTTTATTCCAATTTTTACATGCAATAAAAACAAGCTAAAATATACCTCAACAGTTACTGAGGACACCTGCAAAAAGAAAAATCTTCCAATTAATAAAGAAAACCGTAAAAGCTACTACTACGGGCTATGTAAGATTCAACATTTCTATAGTATCTTCATCGTATAAAATACAATACAATATGATTTATTAATTATTCCCCATAAATGCATGATAGAAAAATGATCGTGTGGCTGTTGTTGTCCTACACCTTAAAATATTCAAGCCATTTTCTTATTTAGTTATTCTATTGTGAATTTCAGAGCGATTAACCAGCTTTGCACTTAAATAAAACGGGGTCATTCCATTGACACATTTGAACATCATTATTGCGTCCCTATATAAAAGATTCAACCATCCTTGATTATTCAATGTAGAGTGATATGATCAAATTTCCTTTTCCATGATTTAAAATTTGTGCTGAAAAATTCTATACCAACTGTAACTTCTCAATGTTTTTTTTGTGTTGTGCCACACCACACTGTAGAACAGCCTATAGGGGAAATACGCTTTTTCCGGGTTGATAAGTTTGTGGGGAATTTTTTGAGTTAATATGAATGAAGAAGCCTAGTTGTCTTTTATTTTCATTGAAAATACCGAACAATAAAATGTACAAATGTACTGGAACACAATTATTGTTTTTCTTTGATGTTTTTATTCATCTAAAAGCAATGTGTAAAATGAAGCGAAACATAATAGTGAACAGTTAACGTAAACGGCAGTATCTAAAGAAGTTGAAGACGCAAATAGCGTTAAAACAGAGAAGAATTTACCTCGTTTACTCCGTCTGTACTGGAAAGTATTTGCCTTCTGTTTCATCGCGCAAAACTCGCTTCTTCATCGCTCGGTCCGTACGAAAACCTCAGGCACATACTTTCCCACACAGACCTCACACTCGGTTAATTAATTTGTCTTTAGTGTTAGACCCGATAACGGACGTATTGCGAGATTTGGAATATCTTAATATGAGTTTCACACGATCATTCAGCCCGATTTGT
>JAYKKM010000002.1:180000-230000 GCA_035772405.1 Chrysogorgia sp. JL179-B06
TTTATATTTAGAAACGTAAACACTAAGTAAAACAGAATCAGGGAGCAATTGTGCCTGAAAGCTATATAAGAATAGAAACCATTCTAAGACACACCAGTATGGAAAGAAGGGAGAGGTATAGCCAGAAATTAAAAAGTGAGCTAGAAGTATTCGATAATATTTAGTCTTCTAGAATCAAGTAAGGGATAGATCTTACTTCGTGTACCGGAAACATAAATTTGCATGAGTAACATTTTAGTACTGTATAGAACTGGCTCGTTCTTTAAAAAACCCGTTTATTTTATCTATAATAGGTTTAATTCATAAATTGGAGAACTCCAGGACAAAAATAAACGGGATTTTTTAAAGAACGAAGCCGCTAGGTCAGTAGGAACAGAATACCAGTAACGCTTACTATTAAATGGTCATTAAACCGTGTCAAATTGTTGAAAATTGTCGTACTAGAATTGCTTCGTTCTTTAAAATTACATAGCTTGAAATTACTTGGCTAAAAGTTATTAATAAATACGATTTCACATTCTTGATTTATGTCAGTAAAGTTAAGTTAAAAAGTTGACGGATATTCTATAATCGCTCCTGGGTCTCTGATCTATCAGTTGGCGGCTGACCATGGATGCTTAATTATAATCATTTATTTTTTATTTATTTATTTTATAATCATATGACAATATATTTCTGAATTTCGAATAATATGTAATTCATCTTAGAGTTTACATATCATGATCAGTTATCACTACAAAATAGTGAAAGCTCGAGAAAAAGCTTGTTATCGTGTGGGGTATATAGGTCTGGTTTAATGCTAAACACATTGAAAATTGATCATCTTAACGCTGACCTTATCATTTCATAATATTGACCTTATCATCTCATAATATTGACCTTATCTTAACGCTGAACTTATCATTTGTCCCGGAGACACGGACACGGACGCGGACGCCGGCCGAGGGTATAGCAATAGCTCTTCTGCACTAACGTGCAGGATATACATATACGACGAGGCCGTTTGGTCGGGCTGGCTGATTGCCGAATAATTTCTAAGTACATAAACCGTTTTTACGAAGGGTATACACGTTCTCGTAATATAAGAGACACGTACGTTAGACGCCGTAATTCCAAAACTGTTTTCAGAATTGAAATCGAGTAAATATTGGCCGAGATAGCGTTCAAAATCTACATACGACTAAACGGCTTTTAAGATTTGTTATCGACAGACGCGGTCTGGGCACTGGGGACCATGTATGTGGGAAAAGAAACTCTAGCGGTGGGGTGGGGAGTAGTGGTACCAATTACATGATGGGAATACGGATTTAAATTTTAGGTAAACGCAGAAAGAACACTTAGGCATAGCAATATCACGATAATTATAGTGGATACAGTATTACAAATGGGTAGCGTACGTGGCCGAGTGGTCTAAGGCGCTGGATTAAGGTATAGCAGTCATTTCGATGGGGTGCCGGGTCGAATCCCACCGCTGCCACTACTCATTTTATTTTAATTGAAATTTTACCTAGAGATTATTTTTCTTTATTAATTCTAGAGATACAGTGCGATATATTATCCGAGAGTGATAATTTCGCCGCGGCAGGGATCCATTTCTCACTGAATATATATATATATATATATATATTTGAGCGGAGCATGGTAGCACCAACTCTTTATAAGGAAGTAAAAAGTCGTTTTGGGTAAACCGTTTGAATCGGACAATATTTGGATTTTGGGCGAAGGAGGCCATTGGCGAGTGGTGATCTGACGAACTACATAAATGGGTTTTTACGAAGGTTATACACGTTCGCGTAATATTATGGAACCGTGCACGCGTTATGTATTTGGACTCGTTAATTCTAAATCTGTTTTCAGAATTGAAATCGAGTAAATATTGGCCGAGATAACGTCCAAAATCTTATCGACAGAGACTACAAATACAAATATGCGGCGGTCTGGGACCATGGATGGGAAAATAAACTCTAGGGGTGGGATGGAGGTGGGATGGAGGTGGGAGAAGTGGTAGAAAAGGCGAACGAGGGGATTATTGCGGATACGTATTTCTAGTTAGTTAGTTAGCTGGTAAGCTAAGTTAACTGGTTTGTTGGTTTGTTAGTTCGTTAGTTGCTTAGTTGATTACTTGGTTGGTATGTTTGCTTGTTTGTTTGTTTGTTTGTTTGTTTGTTTGTTGGTTAGTTAGTTGGTTGGTTGGTTGGTTTGTTTGTTTGTATGTCGGTTGGTTTGTTGGCTGGTTGGTTACATGGTTGGTTGGTATGTTAGTTGGTTGTTTAGTTGGTTAGTTGATTCGTTGGTTGGTTTGTTTGTAAATTGGTTAGTCGTTAGTCTGTTAGTCGGTTGGTTGGTTGCTTGGTTAGTTGTTTAGTCGGTTAGTCGGTTAGTTGGTTAGTCGGTTAGTTGGTTATAAGTCGGTTAGTCGGTTAGTCGGTTAGTTGGTTAGTTGGTTAGTCGGTTAGGGTTAGTCGGTTAGTTGGTTAGTCGGTTAGTAGGTTAGTCGGTTAGTTGGTTAGTTGGTTAGTCGGTTAGTTGCTTATAAGTCGGTTAGTCGGTTAGTCGGTTAGTTGGTTAGTCGGTTAGTTGGTTAGTCGGTTAGTCGGTTAGTTGGTTAGTTGGTTAGTTGGTTAGTCGGTAAGTTGGTTAGTTGGTTAGTTGGTTAGTTGGTTAGTTGGTTAGTCGGTTAGTTGGTTAGTTGGTTAGTTGGTCAGTCGGTTAGTCGGTTAGTCGGTTAGTCGGTTAGTCGGTTATAGTCGTTATAGTCGGTTGGTCGGTTAGTCGGTTAGTGGGTTAGTTGGTTAGTTGGTTAGTCGGTTATAAGTCGGTTAGTCGGTTAGTTGGTTAGTTGGTTAGTTGGTTAGTTGGCTAGTTGGTTAGTTGGTTAGTTGGTTAGTTGGTTAGTTGGTTAGTCGGTTAGTTGGTTAGTTGGTTAGTTGGTTAGTAGGTTAGTCGGTTAGTTGGTTAGTTGGTTAGTTGGTTAGTTGGTTAGTTGGTTAGTTGGTTAGTTGGTTAGTTGGTTAGTTGGTTAGTTGGTTAGTCGGTTAGTAGGTTAGTCGGTTAGTTGGTTAGTTGGTTAGTCGGTTAGTTGCTTATAAATCGGTTAGTCGGTTAGTCGGTTAGTTGGTTAGTCGGTTAGTTGGTTAGTCGGTAAGTTGGTTAGTTGGTTAGTTGGTTAGTTGGTTAGTTGGTTAGTCGGTTAGTTGGTTAGTTGGTTAGTCGGTAAGTTGGTTAGTTGGTTAGTTGGTTAGTTGGTTAGTCGGTTAGTTGGTTAGTTGGTTAGTTGGTTAGTTGGTTAGTTGGTTAGTTGGTTAGTTGGTTAGTCGGTTAGTCGGTTAGTCGGTTAGTTGGTTAGTCGGTTAGTCGGTTAGTCGGTAAGTTGGTTAGTTGGTTAGTTGGTTAGTTGGTTAGTCGGTTAGTTGGTTAGTTGGTTAGTTGGTTAGTTGGTTAGTTGGTTAGTTGGTTAGTTGGTTAGTTGGTTAGTCGGTTAGTCGGTTAGTCGGTTATAGTCGGTTAGTCGGTTATAGTCGGTTAGTCGGTTAGTCGGTTAGTCGGTTAGTGGGTTAGTTGGTTAGTGGGTTAGTTGGTTAGTCGGTTATAGTCGGTTAGTTGGTTAGTTGGTTAGTCGGTTAGTTGGTTAGTGGGTTAGTTGGTTAGTTGGTTAGTTGGTTAGTTGGTTAGTCGGTTAGTCGGTTAGTTGGTTAGTTGGCTAGTTGGTTAGTTGGTTAGTCGGTTAGTTGGTTAGTTGGTTAGTTGGTCAGTCGGTTAGTTGGTTAGTCGGTTAGTTGTTTAGTTGGTTAGTCGGTTAGTTGGTTAGTCGGTTAGTTGGTTAGTTGGTCAGTCGGTTAGTTGGTTAGTTGGTTAGTCGGTTAGTTGGTTAGTCGGTTAGTTGGTCAGTCGGTTAGTTGATTAGTTGGTTAGTCGGTTAGTCGGTTAATTGGTCAGTCGATTAGTTGGTTATAATTGGTTAGTCTGTTAATTGGTTAGTCGGTTAGTCGGTTAGTAGGCAGCTGGTCAGGTTGTTAGTTATGTAGTGAGATAACTCGTTAGCTAGATAACTAGCTCGTTGGTTACTGGTTACTTTAAGTAGCTAGCTGGTAAGCTAGTTAGCTACCTACCTAATTGGCTGGTTAGATACCTACCTGTAGCTGGGTAAATAGATAGCTGGTTAGCGCCCGAGTTGTTTAGGTAGCTAGCTGGTTAGCTTGCTAGCGGATTAGGTGGTTAGCTATTTAGGTAGGTAGGCAAGTAGCTGACTAGTTAGTATACTAACTGTTAGCCGGAAGTTAGGTAACTGGTTAGCTGGTTAGCTGGTTAGCTGGTTAGCCAGTTCAGTAGTTCGCTATGTCGCTATTTAGCAGACTCACCACAAGTTCGCTAATTGTCTAAAATGACGCCATACTTATAATAACTAAACTGGACCAATAATCAATAAAGCAAACAAAGTCCATATTAAAAGCTCTAAAAGGTTGGCGAAATAGTGCCGAGTACCAGGTGTAACGTTTCAAGGAAAATGCCTTCTTTATACACAGTGAAACGTATAATGAAATGAAAACTGGATAACAAACGTTTATGCGCAAAATAATTATGTGACAATAATTAGCCAATCAAATACAAGTAAAAATGAGATGTAAACGCGGGAAAGTCGCATGTTATTTTTAGCATCGATCTGTGAAGCAAGATGTGGTGGATCAAATAATTTATATACTGTAAGTATAGTGAAATAAAGAAAAAAACAAGGGAATAAAGTGAGAAGTCACTGTTATCGTGCGCTCGTGAATGATAGAAAAAAAATAATAATTATGGTTTACTGATTTTTATGTTCGGCAAAAAAATTATTAGGCAAAAAAATTATTAAAATTATAAAATTATAAAAATTATAATAAATTATAAAATAATAAATTATAAAATAAATTATATAAAATATAAAATAAAATAAATTAAAAAATAAAAATATATAATAAATTATAAAAATTATTAGGGAGAAAAAATATTTGGAAAATTCGACAGGTTTCTGGGCCTACCTTTTTGACCAGGTTTATATATTGGTTTGTCAGTCTGAATGAAAACACGTTCCCGCTGAAACTTTAGATCAATACTTTTTCGCTCTGCAGTTGTGCGACCACATATGACACCTTGAATATATAGCTGACGTCTTTTAGTGTGTGGTACCTGAAATTAAATATATATAAGTAAGGTTATTTTGAATGAAATTAAATCACATATTCCCTAAGTGGCTCACAATAACGTATTTATATCTCACATGTGTTATGTTGATTGGATGAAAAACAGATGATTTTGTTAAAGTGGCACTACTATGAAAATTCACCGCCGTTTTTTAGATTTTCTTTAGCATAGAATAGTATTTCAGGGTCGAAAAATAAAAATTATTTTGAAGTATAAGTATATTTTGAGCTCTAAGATCACTACTAATTAGGCCACCATCACTAAGAACGTGTTCCAAGTGAGCCCTTAATTTCCAAAGGTAATCTCTATGCTACCCCTGAATTTCAGTCGAGGTTAGTTGTTTTCTTGTTTTCTTCGAGAAGTAGATGAAATGTCCAGCCTTTCAGACGAAGAATTTGAAAAAACGACCTTGATCACTATGGATTCACTTGTAGAATTAGCCATGTGGAATCTTCGCGTTGAGAGTCTGACGTCACTTCCTTACGCTGGTCAGGAACATGATCGATCAATGGCGGACATAACAACTCCAGATTCGGAGTCAGAAAAATAATACTTGCCATCGTCAAGTGGCAAAACGGTTTCGACAGAGTAATATTTAGCAGGTCTACTTTATAAATACGTAAACATATCGATAGGTAAAAATTTGATCGTAGTACCACTTTAAGTCGATTATTGGGAATGCGTAGAACTGACGTGATTTTGCTTTATTTATTTACAGTCGATCACGCAGGATAAGGTTGCCATATTTATTCGAGTCAGAGTCTTGTGTTTTAAGCGCTCGACTGTTCAGTTTATCACTCTTAGGTGAACGGAAAACCTACGATTTAAGGTCGTTTTTCCAAGTAGACCCGAAAGTCTTACTATTTCGTGATATTGTTGCAAAGACAGCACCTTCGCCTCGAAGAGTGTGGTTGGATTAATTCACGGAGGTAAATTTAATTTAAGTTAGCCGTTTACACTTCATTTAGCCGTTTACACATGCATTTAAATTTGGTAGAAAGCGCTTTCTTGAGTAAAATTGAATACGATATAAAGACATGAGTTAGTCGGATGAAGCTACGACCTTTTCTTACCCAAAATAAGTTTGGTGATTTGTAAAGTCCAAGAAGGAAATGGAATAAATTTTAAATGTTGAGGAAAAACTGTTTTGTTGCAACGGGCAGGTTAATGAAGTAGAAGTGATTGACGATATGTGTAATTTAGAAGACGCCAGACATTCAGACAATATGTTGAAATGTCAAACTGGAACAACGCATGCGAAAATAATAAAGTGAGAAATGAACGATTAATAAAGTGAAGATTGTGGACTTGCCAAACGCAGAAATGGAAATAAAAAATGTAAGGGGAATATCGGAGGGAATATTAGAGGGAAGATTAGGGGATAACTAGTAGATAATGAATTCGTTGTTTTGTCATTGTTTTCAGTCCCGCGCGTTTAAGGCAGTTAATTCACATGGGCTATTGAATATATTCACCCAAAAGAACTACAGAAAACGAGCAATGTGCGTGGAATATAACGATATTTATTTTAGGGTTATTGGGTTAGTATAATAGTTATTTCTGATGAGCCAATCCGATGACTTCTATGAAGTGATCCCAAAAATAATTGCTGCACGCAGAGTGCAATAAATGCGAGGTTAATTATTTAACAGGATGAAATAAGGAGTGATGTATTCGTGAAGGAATACGGAATCAGCAAGGACTAGAGGAAATAATAGATATTGAGGAGATAAGTGAGGTACTGTTCAAAGAGAGCAAGATTGAAGTGGTTCGGGCATGCGGGAAAGAAGAACGATGACGACTAGCAAAAGTGTCGCTTGAATGGAAAATTGATAACTTCGCGAGACATGTTAACATTTCGAGTAAATGTTATTCGAATTAGATGTATGGCGTTCAAATGGTAATATTGAATTTTGACATTATAAACGCGCAATATGATTACCAGGCTATATGATAACCTTCATAGATTCTACATTCTATTTATGCCTGATTCTGAACACTGCACGCACCAACGGCAGCATTTCACTGATGATAAGAACTCCTAGTTAAATAAAATAAAACTAGAAGTTACTATCGCAAGGAAAGTGCTGCCTCCATAAGGTATCCCGATGGTTTACAAAGTTCGCTGAATAAAGCGTGAACGTGCGTTCAATTGTGGACGCACTTTCCGGAGGGCAAACTATGGAAAACTGCGCATGTTCTATTTGATTCACGGTAAGAATAACCTCGAGAATAACCAGTTATTTGGAAAGTTCGTAGATTTACGCCAACGCTAAGGCCTCAAATTTCATACGCCAGTCAGGGGGGTTGTACAATTTCCCTCCAAAACGTTTGCGCCAGTCAGGGGGTCTGGAAGTGAAAACGCAAAACCAAAGTAGACGCACTGCGTGCCGCTATAAGGCTATTTAGTTGATGAAATTGCATTTAATTTGCTATTTAAGGGTTTGTTCAGTGCTGGCAAATAAACAATTGCCACCTTTACTCAACATCCTTTGGGCTTTGAGTTGACTCCTTTGAAACGCATGTCTCCACTCTTCAATCTCTGATTCTTATTGAATATTGTCCGAATCAAAGTCAGACCGATTTGAACGTATTTGAGCGGCTTCACAGAGTTTCAGACTCTCACATTTATAGACTTGCAGTTCTCATTCTCACAGACAGTTGTCTTTATATTTAGCCGAGTCAGTTGACAGTCATTTTCACCGAAAACGTGATTAGTTTTACGCCAACTTTGGCGTAATCGACGGAAATTCTACGCCGAAGATCTTCGGCGTGAGATACGAACTTCCCAGTCTCCGCTGTTTTGTCTGTTTTCGCTTGCTTATGAACTGCCGAAATTCGAGAGTATTCGAGAGCCTGTGGACAAGAATCCCGATTGCCCGATATTTCTATAACAAACACAATCGCTGTAGACTGTAGTGTATGTTTCTTATTTGTATCGTCCACTCTCCTCCGCAGAGGCTTCTTGCGCTTTTTAGATATAGGTGGGCTATTATTGGGCTCACAGGGTGTTTTGGGGACGCGTGGAGAGAATCGGGACGCGGAATTACGAGCGCGCGGGGGAAGACGGGAAGAGGGAAAGAGAGAAAAGAAGCCTCTGCCATATAATGCGCGGTTCTGTGGTGAGATCTGCGGTTCTGTGATTATGGCCGAAAACGACAGCGATGTGGAAGAACTTGAACGTTCCCTTCATAATATGAGTCTCAAAGGTACGTGTACAAAATTTGGTGTAAATTGATAGCCAATTTAACGGTTTTGTGTCCTCGTGTTTTAGTGTTGCGCACAGATGATCGCGTATTTTGTCAATGTTTGTCTGAGTCTATTATTAAATTCACGAAATCAGGTTCATTTGGGAGTTAGATTTGGTTTGTTTGTCTGAGTTTTGGTTTATAAGTAACTGTGCGCTTCGCTATTGGAAAAATCGTTTGATTTTAAACTTCCGTCAATCATGTTTATAGATGATGGCGACGACGAACTTGGCTGCTATCCCATGACAAGCGCTTCAAAGAAGGAGTTAATCTCTGGGAAGCATACTCTTATACTCCAGAGTCTAGACATCACAATGAACCTATTTCCAAGAGACGTCAGACGTCTTCTATTCTATAAAACAAAAAAATGAGCGCATTGTTATTGAAGCCGACGGCGACGAAGGAAAATTATCTGGATAAACACGCTTTGATATCCGACACTATGTCTATAGGCTAAAAAGTCTGACAATAAAGCAATTGAACAATCTTACCGTCTCAAGTCGTAGTTCATTATAGTTGTTCCACATCTTCACTGTTTCCTGACCGTTTAGTTAAGATCATGAAAAAGCATTTTGCAATTCAGTCGCATGTTGACATTTTATATTCTATTCTATAATTCTATAAATGCCGCGTCTTCCAAAAATAACTTAATGTCCCCGTTATTCCTGAAGCACTTCGAACATATCACTTTGCCGCTGACTTTAGCTTGTTGAAAAGGTCTCCCAACTATATTTAACTTGTTTTGCATCCATAAGCCATATATTATGACCAGTCCCTCTCGGAAATTCGACACCATTTTGGAAACATTATATGGCAGAGGCTTCTCCAATTTCCATCTTCCCAGCACTCCCCGCGCGCCCTCCCAGTCCGTGCTGCCCAAACTATTTGCCCAAACTCTAAAAAAAGCGCAAGAAGCCTCTGCGGAGGAGAGTGTGTATCGTCCTTAATCGACGGCTGGTGATCCCGCGTTCGATTTGAAATATGACCGCTCGACCTGGCGGTCAATCAATCAGCCGCAAATATTACAAACGTGAAGTTCCATTTGGCAAACGTGTCGCTTGAATGGAAAATTTATAGTCGCGAGGCTTGCTCGTTTCAAGTAAATGTTGTTCGAATTAGACGTATGGCGACATGGCGTTAAAATGGCAACATTGAATTTTGACATTACATGCACTAACCATGTGGCAGAGAAGATCGATCAAGCCAAAGACAGTGCAAAGACAGAAGTAACCATGCGTTCAATCTTCAGAAAAATAACATGGCTTGCCGGCCACCAAGGTCGTAAGAATTGAACATATTATTCTGGACTTCCGTAAATACCCGAAGAAACTTTGGAGTATGTTAGCGTTTTTATCAAATGAACGTCACAAAACTTTACGTCACAAAACGTCATAAACTGGTCCACATCCACCCAGTTGGCTTTACATAGTTCGGCGAAGAGGTCTGGACACGAGACACAGTAAACGCGCGCTGCCCCCTGAGGGGAGCAGCAATAAATAGGCTGTTAAGTTATTAGTTCTCTAGATTGCGGTTGTGAGATATTGAATATTTTCTCAACACTAGATCATTTGTGACGTACTCTGTGCACCCCCTGGGGACGCAGTGTGAAAAAGGCAGGATAGTTTACTTCCCATTTTGAAAGATTATCCCAGTTGTAATGACCTTGATATAGTTTATTTCCCATTTTGAAAGATTATCTCAGACTCAGTTGTAATGACTTTGATATAGTTTGCTTCCCATTTTGAAAGATTATCCCAGTTGTAATGATATACTTGCATGTCACCACTTCATTGCAACTGGTGTAAAGTTACTTATGTAGCATCACGTACATGCACAGTTTATATCAAGTGCGGGTGGCGCGCGATAACATTTAACCATTCAACTGTGCTTCTAACTCTTTTAGCTGAAAGATGAAGTTGGCTAAGTTGGTCTTTCAAACAGCTGTCATTGCTCAGCTTTTGGTACACGTTATTACGATCAGGTATGACATTATTATAGTCTATATTATTTCACCTCTATTTCAGGGATCTTTCTGAAAACACCAACAATAACAAAACAATCAGCTCAATACATCAATTCGCGGTTCTCCCCCGTAACTTGGATCTTGCCGTCTTCATTCATTGCAAACTCCATGCTAAATTAGTCGGATCAGTATATTGTGCTGCGTAGGGACTAGTGTACAAATACAAATGGAATAATCTAAAACATTGCGCTACGAGCTAGTCTAACGTCAAACGTTTCGAACGACCTTAGCGAAGGACGAAGCCTTCTTTCCTATGAGGGGTGATTGAGGTCAAAATTAAATTCCAAATTACGTTATCCATGTTCTCGATGTTGTTGTTCAAGTCTCGACTTTAGTTGACGTATGATTCCTGTTGTTCGACTTCGTATTCTGTCAGTGCGGTTCAAGATGAAGGACTGGGTTTGAACGGATTGTGATCTGAAAGCTAAGGGATGCAATGTGCTTGGACTCGGTAATTCCAAATCTGTTTTCAGAATTGAAATCGAGTAAATATTGGCCTGAATTTGTCGCGGATTATGATTAAATTTCACCTTCCCTGTCGCGCCTCCCTCGCGCGCGCCTTCGCCTTCCACGGAAGTAAAAAAAAATAGAAGGCTCTGCGGAGGAGAGAGGATTGGAAGCTAGTGAATTTTCATGAATATCATATTTCAAATTTGGTATACTAATTTTGAATATTTCAGGTAGAAAATATCAGAAATTCTAAAAATATTAAAACCCAAAATTTTGCATTGTTTGGACACACCCTGAAACAAAATAAATTAGCTTTATACTTTCCTGGGTCTTTCAGCATCAACCACGTCAATCAGATGAATATCATCGACATCGTTTCCATTGTATGTCTTCCATTCACTTGTTTGACGATAATTATCTCCCTCAACATCGATATCTTCGACTAAACTTTTCATATCTGATACCTCCGTGCCTTCTCCACCACCAGGAATATCGTAATTTGCATCGAGAAACGCCAAAACCTCTTCGGTTGTGAAAGTATTCTGTCTGCGAGGCATTTGTTTACACTTATGTATCAGTCAAATCCAACCATGCCCATCCCCCCGGGACACCGCCGGCCATTTGATACGTTGACCAATCCCGGGGGTGGGGAATTTGAACCCAAACCTTTGCTTGGGGGTCGGGCATTAGATAAGGTCGACACTAGAGGCAATCCACTGAGGGTCTTTAACCGAGTGGGGACTAGTACTAGTTGCTAAATTATATTTCTGGCAATAATCGCCAATTGTCAAATACTGTACTCTTAGATTACCAATAATGGGTAATTCCACAACAATATATTGTAGGACACACGACTAGTTGCTAAATTATTCAAGTTTCTTAATTTTTTTAAACACACAGGTTGGGAGTTAGGGTTACGATGAAGTTGAAGGCGGGAATTGGGCGGGGGGTTAGGGAGACACTTAAGACGGGGGGTTAGGGTTAGGATTTGTGTTGTGTTGGGGTTGGGTTCTAGAATCCTACAATTTACTGTTGTGGAATTGCCCATCATTGGTAATCTAAAAGCATTTGACAATTGCCGATTATTGGTCTTTAATCTTTAATCATGTACTCCTAAAAACAGTTAAAAACAGTCAAAAACAGTTGGTAATATAGTAACTAGTCCTAGTCCCCACTCGGTGAAAGACCCTCGGTGGATTGCCTCTACCCTGGTGAAATTCCTTTCAAGGATCCTCAAGGATCCTCACAGGATCCTTGCAAGGATCCTTGCCAGGATCCTCAAGGATCCTGCACCAGGATCCTTGAGGATCCTTAAGGATCCTTCACAGGATCCTGAAGGATCCTTAAGGATCCTCAAGGATCCTTGAGGATCCTCAAGGATCCTTGGCAGGATCCTTAAGGATACTGAAATCCTGAAGGATCCTTAAGGAATTCCTAAAATCCTTAAGGATCCTCAGGAAGGTTCATTGAAATCCTGAAGGATCCTTAAGGAATTCGTGAAATCCTCATGGATCCTTAAGGAATATATGAAATCCTCAAGGATCCTTAAGGAATCCCTGAAATCCTCAAGGATCCTTAAGGAATTCTTGAAATCCTGAAGGATCCTTAAGGAATTCATGAAATCCTCAAGGATCCTTAAGGAATTCCTGAAATCCTCAAGGATCCTTAAGGAATTCGTAAAATCCTCAAGGATCCTTAAGGAATTCCTGAAATCCTCAAGGACCCTTAAGGAATTCCTGAAATCCTCAAGGATCCTTAAGGAATTTGTGAAATCCTCAAGGATCCTTAAGGAATCCCTGAAATCCTCAAGGATCCTTAAGGAATTCTTGAAATCCTGAAGGATCCTTTAGGAATTCATGAAATCCTCAAGGATCCTTAAGGAATTCCTGAAATCCTCAAGGATCCTTAAGGAATTCGTAAAATCCTCAAGGATCCTTAAGGAATTCCTGAAATCCTCAAGGATCCTTAAGGAATTCGTGAAATCCTCAAGGATCCTTAAGGAATTCCTGAAATCCTCAAGGATCCTTAAGGAATTCGTGAAATCCTCAAGGATCCTTAAGGAATTCATGAAATCCTCAAGGATCCTCAAGGAATTCCTGAAATCCTCAAGGATCCTTAAGGAATTCCTGAAATCCTCAAGGATCCTTAAGGAATTCCTGAAATCCTCAAGGATCCTGGGAAGGTTTACTGCAATCCTGAAGGATCCTTAAGGAATTTCTGAAATCCTTAAGGAATCCTGGAAATCCTTAAGGAATTCTTAAGGAATTCCTGAAATCCTTAAGGATCCTAGGAAGGTTTATTGGAAACATCAGGCAATTTCCTATAAAGACGTCAGACATGGTTAATAAGAAATCAATATTTATTAAGAGTTAAGTCAAGTTACATTTGTGACAGTGACACTAATTTCTTCATGACTTTCACACTCTTCGCAATCAATTTTCCAGGTGGCAAGCATAATCGTATGATGAATACAAGAACCCAGCTGAAAATTCTAAATAGCACTATAATAAGGGACATGTCTAAATGTATTTATAGCCTAGTATATACTGTAGATAGTATTTCAAAAGCTTTGTTAATTAATACTCTAAACTCTGAAGATATTGCACGTTATCAACAAAACTATATGTTTTGACTTGTCTCTTATTATTGCGCTATTAAGAATTTTGAGCTGGGCTCTTATATTCACCATACGACTTTCACACTAGTACAATTAAAACAATAAAAAGTTCAAAATGACGATAATAGCTTATTTTCCCTTTTTTCCAGCTTGCAGACACAATAATTCTCATTTCAGCTAGTTTTTCTATTTGCAGTAGTTTATCACCATATTTCCTCTTGATGCATTCTATTAGAAAGACAGACAAAATTCTCTTTTTAAAATAGGTTTGATTCCTCTTACAAAAATTATATACATACAGAATACATCAAAGTAAAGAGGAAAAGTAAAATAAGCTGCTTTGGACAAACTAAACTTTAATGTTCCAATCAGTCTTTATATTAACCAGATTACTAGATGTCTGACCAATAATAATAAAAAAGTAAACATACTGTATCTTTTGTCTAACAGGTTTCATTCAAAATATTTACTTAGTAATTTTGGTGATCGTCTACATTAGGTACATGTAAGTCTTGAGAAAGACTGTTGGTGATTGAGCCAATAGGCACAAGGTTTCACCATCAAAAAGTGATGAAAGATTTGTAATTATATTGATAGCAAAATAATATATTTGCATTTTATGTATAAAATATATGGTGCGAAGTTCTATGGTTCTATAAACTCTCTAAATAGTCTTGACTATATTAAATACAAAAGTTCACTCGCCCTAGGCCCCAGTGAGCACGAAACTCATTATTTTTAAGTAATTTAAATTGAATTTATCTTTCTGTATACCTAACAATTAACTAGAACCCTGCTAGAACAAGCCGTTCAGGCTATATACTGTATATATTACTAACTAGTGAACAAAAGTCTGCGGTTTAATGGATATGTAACAAATCCTTTTGGTATTCAAGGGACAACAATGTTTTGAACATGCTCACTATTGAAGCAAATATTAAAACGAACATACAAACATACTGCAAATGTGCGTCACACTAAACAATATCAGACGTTCAAAATATCGTAATTTTATAAAACTTACATTGACAGACGAAGCAGCTTTGACAACAGCCGGCAGACCTGACTCTGGAGATGTATCATTCATTCATTTGGTGACGACTTCGACTTTCTTAACAGAGAGTCAGAGGACAAATGTGAAATGATGTTGATGCCGAGCTTGAGACGTTTAGGGCTGTATGTACGTCTGTTGTTTAATGTACTTTCTTGATCGTTTTCATTGTTGCTACCAGCGAGTAAAACCTAGGAATATAAAGAAACAAAGAAGCTGAAATCATTATATCGAAGCCTCAATCTAAATATTCGTCGACACGAAGAGAATGCGCCACGACGAAATTCTTCCGCATATTAGACTCGTCAACCGCACGTATTCTCCACACAATACATAACATCTTGTAAGACTTAATACGCGTATAAAATAGTGAATATAAAGAGAGTTTACCTTTAAAATGAATCCGATTCAAATGTAGTCTAATTCAAATGTCTTCCTCTCCAAACCGTCATTTTGTATTAATTGCGCTAATTGTTAGTACGCATGCTCCGCTTAATCTCAAACTGATTGTTCGTGCGCCCGCGATATAATTTTCATTGGGATTCACTTTTGACAGTATTTATGACTATTAATTTGGAGGTATAATGGAGACCAAATTGTTGTCTAATCAACCAGGAAAAACAACAACGGTGTACTGTCTTACAGTAAACTTAAATTCTGGCAGTAACTTAAATTCGTTGTTAATTTTCGTGGTTGAAGACAACAATTTGGTGTATACTAATACCTCCTATTTGTACACCAGTTTATCTTGTGACGTAACTGCAATATGGTTAAGGTTACGACAAAGCTGAGGGTTAGGGTTTGGCTTTATTCAAATCAGAATAGCACGAAAACATTTTTCAAAACTCAAAACATATACGAAAAACTGTAAAATATCTACCACAGTGTTTCCTACAAAACGACAGAAAAGAGCTGTAGCTTCATTGTGAAATTTAAGTCCAGCTGGCCATCGTTCCAGATATGGAAGGGTGCTTTTATACCTTGTGAATGTCGGTATTCCACTTGCAGTTCTCGAGGCTTCTAAATCTGATGAAAAATGTGTCCTCAGAGTCAGGGTTACATTAGAGCCAGATAATGAACTTTTGAAAGCTTTTTGCCAGCACAATTTGCTTGGAAATCCATTTATAGCGGTTAAAGTGGGTAAAGAAATAATTGTCGTACCCTGTAAGTCCATCCTAAGGAGATGCATCTTCATTCCTTCTGCTGGAATTAAGTGGGTAGATTATGATATCTCCTGTTCTTAAACGCTATTAACATGATTAGTATTTTTGGTCTGTGGATAAAAATAAATTGGTTTATGTAAATACAGTACAAATACAGTATTCATATCAAAGGTTGATGACTTGAATAAATTATGTTTTATGGATTTTAATCAGACTCTTTGTTTTACTGTATTCATGATCATAAATAAATAAATGTACATGTAGTTAATACATACAGAATAACAATAAATACCACAAGTTTTGTGTACCCTCTTTTAATTTATACATGTATAAAGTTTTCACTAGTTCGCACAAATTCATGAAACATTTCAAGACGGCCTTAAATCCCTGATCATACAAATTCAATGCTGCTGAGGTTCTAAATGTGCGTGATACTTGGAATTTTGTGTAAACAAGTTGGCATTATTTGGAATTTTTTGTAAGGAAATCCAGTTATTGATTTACATTTACAGTACACACATAATACAAATAAGATTTAATATGCAGTACACTGTTACTTTTTAATTTTGTTTTATATTTCACAAGATCCTGTAAGAATTGTTTCAAATTGCTCATGGAAACGCATGGATATTTTCAGGATCCTGTCCTGTAGTAACGATTATTTAAAATTCCTTAAGGATCCTTGAAGGATACTATCCTTGCAGGATCCTGTAAGGATTTTCTAAAATTTCGTAAATGATCATGCAGGATCCTGTCCTTACAGTATCCTGCAAGGATTATTTAAAATTCCTTAAGGATCCTTGAAGGATCCTGTCCTTACAGGATCCTGCAAGGATTATTTAAAATTCCTTAAGGATCCTTGAAGGATCTTGTCCTTACAGGATCCTGCAACGACTATTTAAAATTCCTTAAGGATCCTTGAAGGATCCTGTCCTTATAGGATCCTGCAAGGATTATTTAAAATTCCTTAAGGATCCTTGAAGGATCCTGTCCTTACAGGATCCTGCAAGGATTATTTAAAATTCCTCAAGGATCCTGAAAGGATCCTGTCCTTACAGGAACCTTGCAGGATCCTTGCAGATCCTTAAGGATCCTTGAGGATCCTGTAAGGTTTTTCACCAGGGTAGTGCTGACCATTAGATAATACAGTAATCTGAGCCTCGTTCCCTTTGGGCAGCACCAGTGGCGAGCAGGTGCAATTGAATTGCCACTCCCCCCATAGCATTGCTATACAGCCTACAAAACGTGTTGTTGTTCAAGTGTGATTTAATCATGGAGGGTTAACACCTGCCTTGTTGCCTTGTAAGTTGTTGCCCTTGTAATTTGTTGCCCTTGTAATTTGTTTACCTTGTAATTTGTTGCCCTTGTAATTTGTAATAATAATTTGATATTTGAAAACAATGAAAATTGTTGTTACTAGCTGTACTAGTATTGCTTTCCGTGGCCGGGGATTCGCCACAGATTTTTTTCCCCACTGTGGGGCATTTGCACCTGCATTTCATCCCCACTGTGGGGAATTAGCAGCATTTTTGAACAAATGTCAAATTCCCGGGGGTTAATTGGCCCGGGGGTGGGATGGGCATGCTTGGATTTGACTGATACATTACTGTATCTCATATGCGTTTAAAGGTATAAAGCTTCAAAATCGCTTAAAAGTTGAAAGAAACGTTATGTGAAGTTCGATTTCGTAAATGTCGCTTGAATGGGAAATTGATAACAATTAGTATTCGCGAGCCTTTCTTGTCTCGAGTAAATGTTATTCGAATTAGATGTATGGCGTTCAAATGGTCATATTGAATTTTGACATCATAATTATAAACGCGTAATATGATTACCGTATGTTATTATTACAATCGCCTTGATGCGTGGTTAAGATTCTACATTCTATTCATTTGATCCTCAAGCTATAGAAAATTTGTGGCATTATTCTGTATAAATAATATAAATTTGTGCTCCTGTGTCAGTCCCGAGCGCATATACTCCTATATATATATATATATATATATATATATATATATATATATATATATATATATATATATATATATATATATATATATATATATATATATATATATATATATATATATATATTGTGTATATATAACTACAGACGGTACCGTTTCGGCCTTTTGGGTCTCATCAGTGTAGTGCTGATGAGCAGGATGAAGATAACTGCTATTAACAGTCACCCTTGATGCCACACAAAATGTGGGACATCAAAAACCATGCCAGAGCGCTCAAACTGCAAGCAGTGAGCGTGCGCATATATGTTGTAAGGATTTATGGTGAAGGAAAATTTCGAGTGTTGGAATATATACATTTTAAGACCAAACCGGGACCAGTTGCGAAAAATACAACTTAGAGGTCTTCCGGCTGGAATCGAACCCGCGACCCTTGCGATGCTAGTGCAGTGCTCTGACCACTGAACTACGGATATATATATATATATATATATATATATATATATATATATATATATATATATATATATATATATATATATATATATATATATATATATATATATATATATATATATATATATATATATATATATATATATATATATATATATATATATATATATATATATATATATATATATATATATATATATATATAATATATATATATATATATATATATATATATATATATATATATAATATATATATATATATATATATATATAATATATATTTAACAGTTATTGCACGAACTCGAGTCGTATATGAGATGATAGCCGACGAGGCGCTAGCCGAGTCGGCTATCAGCCATATACGACGAGAGTGAGTGGAATAACTGTTTTATTATATACACAAGCTCTGGATAATTATGAACAACATAAAATTGCAAGTTTATATTATACAAGTAATTGAATAGATTTTTAAATTTTCTCTCAACATCCGTCATGCGTAATGAAGACAAAATATGAATAATTAAATTATGTCACGTGAAAGTGAAACGCCGATCAATCACTCATGGAAGGCATTCATATTATAAACAGTTTGAACGAAGAAAGTTTCGCTCTGCAAAACCACTTTACCGATCAAAAAACAGTTCAGCAAAGTCAGTTGTAAATGGTGAAAGTTGAACACTGTACTTTTTGTCAGTCGTGGAGCTTCGCCGACTGCCATGTTTGAATACTGAACCCCGTTCATGTTGACATCAAACTTATTGCATTTTGAATCATTTGGACGCTGAAAGAGACTTTCACTAGACTTTCACAGGCATGATTTAGATGCTTCAAGTATTTTTGGATCGTTTCGACAGGGCGGATGCTTGAGTCTCGAATACGGAAGATTTTGCCGTAGGACTCATCTTCGGTGTTGCCGAGTCCGCCTTTTGCTCTTTTGAAATGGGTTTTTTGTAGACTACTCCAGCTATCTTGCCAGACTTTCTCAAGTCTTTGACGAAAGCTTCTAGAATATGGTTAGCTTCAGCAAAGGTAGGTCACCAATTATGCTAAAACCTTTGTTTGACGTTTTTTGAGAAATCTAAATGGCAGCTCTAATGAACTTCATTGTTGTTTTTATTTACATGGCATCTTTCTGCCTAAGCAGAAATGTGAAATTGCTTTATTAAGCAAGAATTTAACTTTGTTTTGGACATTTCTGTTATGTACTTGTCAAATTTCTTTGAACTCGTAAACCATTCATTCGTAAACCAAGTAGAAACGCTAACATTTAATTTTTTGAAGGCCAAAAATATTTCTAGCAAAGCCACTTTAAACGTCGCTGTTTTTCTAAAAATATGAAATTTGGAGAGCTTTTCGTAAAATCTAGTTGTTCTATCTACCGTCAAATACTTTCATTCCGAATTTGGTTGCTTTCTGTGTGCATTTTGGTGTACTATTTCCCAGTAAAACTTGAATTTCTTCTTCGTTTAATTCTGCAAATCTGGCAGCCATTTTGCTAGATTTCTCTACTAGTAGGATATGAGCTGATAGCCTAGTAGTAGAGGAACCAATCAGATTGCAGAATAGCTCATATCCAGAGCTTGTGTATATAATAAATATATATATATATATATATATATATATATATATATATATATATATATATATATATATATATATATATATCAAAACTACATGTTGAAAGGATTTATGGTGAAGGAAAATTTCGAGTGTTGGAATACATACATTTTAAGACCAAACCGGGACCAGTTGCGAAAAATGCAACTTAGCGGCCTTCCGGTAGGAATTGAACCCGCGACCCTGCGATTGCTAGTGCAGCGCTCTGACCACTGAGCTACGGAAGCCGTTGCCGAGAGCCTAGTCACGAGTTCTGTATATATGGTGGTAATGCCGGGATAAGATTCTGGTATATTATAGGTAATATTTGGCATTTCACTCGATCAAACTACATGTTGAAAGGATTTATGGTGAAGGAAAATTTCGAGTGTTGGAATACATACATTTTAAGACCAAATATATATATATATATATATATATATATGATGAATATATATATGATGAATATATATTTTACAGCATAATTACCGATCTTCATTCGCCATTTACTGGTCCACATGCGTCGAACGCAATTACATAATCTTTGATTACTCCTAGAACGCATTCTAATCTTGTATGGGTTACCTGTGCTTTACAGCTAAAATAAATGAAGACAAAATCTTTCCTCTTTTTGAATAAATTACCGTTTTGGAATAAATTATGGCAGTACTGGCGAGAAAAATGCTGCCTCAGGATTAACACAGGAGCAGTGGATATGAAGTTGCCTGTAGAAGTGTTCAGGATTAGGCATGCCAGCAGAATGATGATAGAAATTTGCTATAGCATGGAGGATCAAATTAATAGAATGTAGAATATAAACCATGTAATAAATAACATATGGTAATCATATGGCGCGTTTATAATGTCAAAATTCAATCTGATCATTTGAACACCATACATCTAATTCCAACAACATTTACTCGAAACGTGCAAGCCTCGCGAAGTTATAAATTTTCCATTCAAGCGACACTTCGCCAAATCGAACTTCACGATTGTAATATTTACTGACTTATCTAGCGGTCGAACGGTCATATTTCAAATCGAACTAACGAACGGGAATGCGGGATGTCACCGTTGTCAAAAACATTGAGGTTTATATAGTGTCTCCTTGAATTAAGACGCTGTCGTTTGTTGCCGTGTTCCAGTCGATAACAATCTAAACAACGTATCAAGGCGATCATATGGCCAATCCATGGCCTTCTCATTTTAAAATAACATACGTTATAACGGTAATAATATGGCGCGTTTATAATGTCAAAATTCAATCTGATCATTTGAACACCATACATCATTTACTCGAACAACATTTACTCGAAACGAGCGTGCCTCGCGAAGTTATAAATTTTCCATTCAACTTTTGCCAAATCGAACTTCACGATTGTAATATTTCTGAATTGAACGATTTACAGGTATCTGTGGCGGTCAACTTTCAAATCGAAAATAACGGGAAATATACCCTCCTAATTAACGTAGGGAAATGACTCAGGATGTCACCGTTATCAAAAACATTGAAGTTATAGTGTCTTCAATTAAGACGCTGTTATATATTTATTAGCTTTATTTATTTTCATAATTCGTTACAGCATAATCTACATTCGCCATTTACTGGTCCACATGCGTCGAACGCAATTACATAATCTTTGATTGCTCCTGGTAATAATAATAATATCGTATCTCGTTCTTGAGTTATTCAAGTTTATGTTGTATGACATGTGACGTCACAAGTTGTACCCACATTATGACCAATCTGAAATGAAGGACATCTTCAAAACTATTAAATAAAATTGCTTTAAAAATTGCTATGGTGACGATAAAGTTGACGTAGTATATTCATTTAGTGAAGTGTATACTTTTGTAAAGTTTCAAGCAATATTGTATGCTTTTTCAGATTGGTCATTATGGTGGGTACACGTTATAACGTCATTGGTCATATATTAAACAACGTTGTGTGAAATAATCTTTAATGAGGATACCTGATCACCTGTTCAGTGATTTTACAAATTTAAAAAAAAACAAAAACAAATAATTAATATTAGTACAGTACAAGGATGAATAAAATGTAAAAACAAATGTGTATAAAAAGCTTTATATTAAAGCTTTCTTAAAAATATGAAGTTGCCCAATCCATCGGATAGACAGATCAATACTGTTCCAGTCATCAGAAGCACGAGAGGTCACATTCCATTGACTCATCGGCGCTTTGAAGAGGGCTTTCTTAAGTTCTCTTTATTTCTCGTCTTATAAGAGTGTATAGATTTGTTGAAAGTTAAGTTAAAATCATAGCCAATCAAACCATTAATACATTTATATATATATAATTGATCGATATAAATATCTTCGATGAATTAAAGACTTCCAATCAAGTGTTTTAAGGGCATCAGTTGCGGAAGAGTGGTATGGCCGATCCAGGATTTATTTGGCTGACTTGTTGTGTAAAGTTTGCAGAGACTGCATTAAATTGTTATTACCTCTGTCTCCCCAAACACAATCACAATAATAAAAAAAGAGGTAACATAAATGAATTAAAAAATAGTTTCGTAGCACTATATAGTGCGAGATACCTCTTAATTATTTTAAACAGGCTTAGTTTTTTCAATAATTTAATAATATAATTCACATGGTCATCCCATGTAAGATTGCTGTTTATGGTGATTCCAAGATACTTAAAAGTCTAAAAATTATCCTGACATGCTTATAATTTTGAATACATATTATAACTTTGAATAACTCAAGTACGTTGGATTTTGTCCATTTCTTAACTTTCGGATTTTTTGTTCTGTTGGATTTTGTCCGACAATCGTACTATCTAACACACCTTGAAATAACACACTTTGTGATAGCACACTTTGGTTCTTGTTTACTGGACAACGCAAAATTCCTGATTAAATTTTCATTATAAAGGTTTTACTGTGCAAGCTGTGTTAAGTTGTCAATACTGAGCACCAGACAGCTTGCACAGTAAAACCTTTACAACTTCACAAACATCAAGCTGCAACTACCTAACTTAACTAAATTTTCATTGTTGGAATATTTTATTTTCAAGTGATGAGTACCTGATTATTTCGCCAAGAATATATCGCCCAGGGACAACAGTTAAACTTGGTATTCATGTTGATTTGAAAAACAAATCTTGCGAAGTCAAAGTCAATTTAATGGATGGAAATACCATAATCAGTCAAACAAATGGAACCTTTCATTCAAATCAGTCAGGAGAGTTGCAGTTAAAGGTGTGTTACTTTTTAATGGGTTTTCTTAAACATCGTTTATACACTCGCTAAATTGTTTAACCGATTTTTGTCGCTTTCCATGTTTGCGTTGAAATTGTAATATTTTCAACTTGCCATTAAAATCTTTTTGGCCATTTGACTTCGTCTTCCTCTCCTTTTCTTGACAAATCTTTTTTTGGCAGTAAGTGATGTAGTTCATGTAATGAGTACGAAATGTTAATAAGATGGGGACTACTTCATATACGTACAGTATGTCGATTTTTGTGTCCGGACACAACATTTTGGTTAGGATTATAGTTGTGCTGGGGACAAGATCACATGAAGTAACCATACAGTATAGGCATACATGAAGTACCTGCCTATAAGATCCTCCAACGATATATTTTCATTGTTTTAAAATTTGCATGGTAATTTAATCTTAGAGCTTGTTTCGGGATCCGTTCTATATTGTTTCTTTGATTCTTCGTCGCCGTTCCAAACCTAAGCGACGATTATTACAGCTCTGTAAAATCTTATTATATTGTCCATGGGCGTGCTATAACTTTTAAATACTTTGAACAGAAAAAAGACGCTTAGCTACCTTTTTAAATATGCACTCGGTGGTAGTATCCCATTTGAGATTGTCAACGATCCAAGTAACTTGCATGAATTCATCTTAAAGTGCCTATGGCACGAAAATTAAGTTTATCGTATATGAAAGAGCACTTAAAATGACAGAGTAACATCTTTTGTAGATTTTCGTTTTCTTGCTTTGTTGCTGAGATATTTCAGTTTATATCATATGCAAATGACAATGACGTGCATAATGTCTTATCGGAGAATGTTATATATCTTGTTATTATCGCACAAAATCACTTGAAATTGTACAATGTTCCGTGTTGTGGAAAGTACTCACGCACATGCTTCATTCAAATTAAATTTGGTTTTATATTAGCAAAGATAAATAGCCTTCTCTGATAAGTCATTATGCACGTGTTGACCGCCATTGTCATTTGCATATGATACAAACTGAAATATCTCAAGAACGAAGCAAGAAAACGAAAAACTACAAAAGATGTTACTCTGTCATTTTAATTATTCTTTCATATAAGACAAATTTAATTTTCGTGTCATAGGCATTTTAATGAATAAATTGTTGTGTTAATACATATACACAAACAGTGAATGTGTGAGAACTTAGAGTAGACAGACAATACATGGACGATTATAAAGCTCATATCCTCAGAAAAATTATTCTGAGACCCGGACAAATCGAACCTGTAACCTTCTGATTACCGATGAGGCGCTCTAACCATTGAGCTATCGAGACTCAGGGTGGTCAGATTTGCGTGATTTTCTCCCATATGGGATTTATGAGGTGTCTTATTTCAAGTGGCCGATTTCTGTAATGGCCGCCGTAGTGAAAGTTATGCAAGAGTGCACAATGATTTAAATAAATTATGCACGCATTGTCCGACTTAGTCCCCCATAAATGAGTAGGCTCAGCTTCCTCTCTGACAAAAATCAGTAGGGTAGTACCCCAGGGGACGCATTTTGCATCTAAGAAAGGTTTTTATACCCCTACTTTTTAGGCAAAGTGGGGTTTATACGAGCTCTGTGTGTCCTCTAATTCTTTGTTCCTGGCATTTTTGAGTACACTGTAGCAGAACATTTATTTTAAATTTGGGACTTTTGCCTTTATTTTTATTGTATTCGAGTTTGAAGACGAAATATGCGTCAGAGTGGGCCATTCCATTTAATGTCCACACCCCCCCTATGGACGAGATTTTCTGAGGGGTCTGGGAAATTGACGAGATTTTCTGAGGGGTCTGGAAAATTGACGAGATTTTCTGAGGGGTCTGGGAAATGACGAGATTTTCTGAGGGGTCTGGGGTGCAAATGAGATGACGATCTCTTCCTTCGATTTATAATAATTATAAATTGCACAATGCTCTTCGATTTACAAAAGCTATCCACAACACGATCCTAACCCCCCTCCCCCCCTAAGTGCCTTCCTAACCCTAACCCCCCGCCGTATTTTTGCCATCCCTAGATTCCCCAGTTATTCTTGGTTCAGGAAATGCGACCAAAAAGTATCTTGATTTCTCCAACTAAATCATTGGACGTAGTGTTTATATTGCAGATCTCTATTTGTTAACGAGAACGCTATTAGCAATGCCAATGGCTTGAGAGTTTATTAGCCTGCCCGCAGCCCGAAATTCCGCTTTCGAAATTTCGGGCTGCGGGCAGGCTAGAGTTTATATGACATGGTTTATAACTGGTGTGTTGCGTCGCACAACATATCAAAAACTTGCGCTGTGTTGCGTTCTCGTATCATCCAGATTCCAGAATCAAAAGAAAAATTCATAGATATTTTAAATGCCGCCGCACAAAAACTAAACTTCTTGGTCGTTTATAAAAAGGTGTTACCGTTAATTTTTGTGCTGTCAAATCTTTTGTTATTGTTTGAAGTTTCAACAATCAGCCCAACACCTATTAGCCTGCGTAATATTTTGATAACTTGCAATACACAATGCAGTGTTTATCGACCTTTTTGATTTCATTGTCGCGAGTTACGTAAATTATAAAATCATACTCTTTCTGCCAGAATGCAATTTTTCACCTCTGTCATCTCTGAAGAGAAAATTAAATTCTACTTTCATCAGAGTATTGAATTTTAATTGCTGGAAACCAGACCGACTTCTGGTATACCTTTTCAAAAAACCTTGTTCGACTTGTCTCGATAAAACAGCGCTCTCGATTTTATAGTGCCTTTGAAGGCTCTAAAGCGATTGCGGTATATTATTTATTTATTAATCTTCCCTAATAAAGACACGTTAATAACTCAACCATGTACAAATGGACAGCAAATAATTGAGCAACTGGAGCAAGAATTTATAAATGTGAAGCGTCTCTTTTTATTTTTATATTTTTTTTAGCGAAACCTGCCTCTATATAGGCATTACAGCGATTTTAAATGTGATGTTTCACTATTTGTTTCACGGGATGATTTTTAACGACAATTTTTAACGCAACGTATGTTGTCGGTTGAAAAATTGATGCCGTTGCGTGTAAGCACGGTTAATGGTGTAATATGTTATTTTACTACTAAACATGGCCGTGTCTTTACTTTGACTAAATATGCTCAAACACTGACAAACAGAGGTTGTTTACGCGGATAAGGTATGGGAATAAAATTTAATTCAATTTGACGTTAAAGGTGCCAGTCCAGTCGGTTCTGCGCATGTGTGATATTTCAAACATTGGGGACCCCACATGTCAACAAACTTTAACGGAATAGATTTGCGACAGTTCGAAAGCGAGTATTCGTCAAAAGGTGGCGAAGGCGCGAGTGGTAGTTTGATATATTAACAACATTTAGGAACAGAACAGCTTCTTATAACACGCTTTTTAGGCGGTAAAGCTCAAGCGTGTGAAAAAATCCGCAATACTTCATGTTCAATGTTTATATAATGCAATGTAAACAAACGATGTAAACAGAAACGTGGACATGCGCAGAACGGCTGGACGGCATTCCACTAATAGCCGTTACGGGGATTTTAACATTTCACGAGTGTTAAAAACCCGGCTCAAAAATACCGTTCAAAAAATCTTTTTTACGAGTTTCAGTCGGCAGAAGTTATATTTTAGTCGGCAGAAGTTAGCCTCTTCCGCATGAGGCAACTCTTATGACTTCTTTTTCCGAGTCAAATAGATTCCAAGGCTGTGAAAGCAATGTTTTGGTTGAGAAGTTATATTTTAAGCCCGTTTTCCACTTCACCATTTCGCTCGCCGCTAGAGAAACATTTCGACGATGACATAATTTTTTCCCGTTTTCATTGGTCGACAACTGAAAAAAATGATGTCATTGTGGAAATATTTCGCTAGCGGCGAGCGAAAACGGCTTTAGACGTGTTCGATTTAACACGGACAAGTAGAATCATTAACTTTTAGCACTTATCAGTTTAAATTAATTTCAAACTACAAAATTTAAGGGCCGATTACATGAGGCGAGATTCATATTGCGATTACATGAGGCGGGCTAGCTCGGTAAAGCCAGGATGAGTTTTGAGTTGATGACGATGATTTCAACCCAAAATTTGCAATTACCAAGCAAATATTGCTTCACTTAGGCAAAGTTACGTTAGTTTTACTGCAGTTTTACACTGTTATTTATGCTGATGAAATTTTTGTTAGTATCGGTGCCGTCCAGTCCGTTCTGCGCATGTGTGATATTTCAAACGTGCATCGAATGTGAAACCAACAATAATAGTCTAATTGTAAAAAGCATAACAAAAGTTTGAATTTAATAGTAGGATTTCTTTTTCGTCAGCTTTTTTCATCTGAAGCGTCTGATCATGCTAAATCGATTAAAGATCGATGTTTGTTAAAACCTTGTATTTCTCCGGCAAAGTCCCGGGATCGGCTTTTACGTTCTGTTTTTATTTTCGACTTTCTTACAAACAGTTCGTGGCTATGTATATAACAAGGCCTCTAGCATAAATGATTTTTTTATTTGATAGCGATGCTGCTTGTCACATACTCATGTATCCTATTTTAGAAAAAAGACGGTGCTTAAATTGTCCGTTTCAAATGTTACCTTATCAAACAAGATGACAGTTACAGCTATAGATAGATACTTATGCATAATTTCAGTTTGTTTATTTGAAGGCATTCATTTTCTCAATAATTGAAATGAACAGTTGCTGTTGACATGTTCTAAGGATTTATGGTGAAGGAAAATTTCGAGTGTTGGAATATATACATTTAAAGACCGGGACCAGTTGCGAAAACTGCAACTTCAAGAAGTGCAGTGCTCTGATCACGTTGTTTTGAAACAGGACGTGTGGGGCATGGTGCCTAATTACCAACGGCGTTTCAAGTGCGTAACATTAGGATTGTATATTTTAGGCCCGTTTCAAACGTTGAACTTTTCATGTGTCCAATTTCGACACATCACTAAAAGTTCGACGTATGAAACGAGCCTTACATTCAGAGAACCATCCAGAATTATCTTCTAATATCCAAATAGGAATCGATCTTTATGAAACGGACAAGTATTTTTGGTTTTCAAAACGTTAGCTAATGAAATTTTCGATTAAAATATTGACTTGTGATATTTATTTTTAAATTACGGTTCCGCGCCTGGTACCTCAATTTCTATAATTACAAAATGTTGTTAACTCGCTGGACTCGTTTTTCACTCGACTTTATGTATAATTTCAGAGTTTATTTTTGAAGAAGGCATTTTAATATTGTCTCAAGAATTGAAAGGAAATAGCCGCTGTTTAATATTTTGTAATAGGATATATATGGCAAGGTGCTACACGCATTAAGAAACCCGCGCGTATAGCCAAGACCAGGCCTTTTCCGGGGCTAAAATATAGCAAACGCAAAGTTTAATGTCAAATTAATTAAACGGGGAGGAAATTAACACGGAGAGTGTTGCCAAAAAAACTCTAAAATCATAAGTTAAATATCTTTAAATACGCGTTTTATTCCCATATCGATCCTCGTTTTATCCTCATCCGTCCGTCCGCATCCGACCTAACCCAACGTCATGTTGCGTTAAAAATAGACCTGTGTAATCTTAACTTTGAAATTGACAAGTTGTTTCCATTGAATGCAATTGGCACCGCGCGTGCCGACTGCCGTGTATCTTTTAAGGTGATGTTTCACTAACGATTTGTAATGCAACGCGATGTTGCATGAAAAATTGATGCGTATAACATGTTATTTGTCTTTAGTTTGGGTAAAATGCTCAAACAGAGGTAGTTTACATCGCCATAGGACATGTATATAAACCAAAAGTAATGCAATTTTAACTGTTTTACTGCTACTTTAACTGCTACTTTTTATTGCTATAGATTTTTGGCCGGCGATCCATGTCTTTCAGGCTAAATCGTTTGATTAATTTTTATGCCCAGAACAAAACACGGATATAAGAACATAATATTTAATCTAACACCAAAGATGTCACATGAAGCGCTAGGTTTTTGCGAAAAAATAACAAATGAATGGTTACCAATTAACTGCTACTAATTAACATTCAGAAAAAGCAGGGTTTAAAAAAACTCAAAAGTGCTCTCAGGAATACAAAATATCCCAGGGGAGGATGTTCCCGCCCCTAGACGTTCTTTCCGCGTATGGAGGCAAAATGCCCTTGGGTAAGAGGTTGCGTTTCGCAGGCTATGTTTTGCATGGCTATAACCTCATTTTGTTGCTGATAGAATGTTAATTTGTTACCTTTCATTTGTTATTTTTGTTCAAAAACGTAGCGATATTGAAATTATGTGCAGAGAAGATCGATATGAATTTATTCCTGTGTGCGCATCATGTTTGTTTTGTGAAAATAACACAGTAAATATAGTAAAAATAAAACTACAAACAGTAAAAATAACACAGTAAATACAGTAAAAATAAAACTACACCCACTCACATTGATTATGACACAAACAACTAATGGGGAACAATATTGGCCCAGGCTTAACGCATGACGCACTCGCACTAATTATGACACAAACAAACGATGACGTATGAACCAGACGTATATATAGGCAAACCTGACAAACACGCTTTACTTGACTCTGAAGATGACTGCAGGCCGTCGAAACTTCAGTCACCAAGTCTGTCAGGTTTAAATACGTCAACCTTTTGTTGTCATGCTAGTAAACCTTGCCTTGGTACTACATGTTTTCTTAATGCGAAAGCAACTGGTCTTGATGTCAGATGGTGCTAATTACATAAATGTGACGTATAAATATGTATTATGACGCATAAATAATTAATTACCATTGCAATTTCGGCTTGTTTTGGTACTTTATAAAATTGTATACTATAAATACATATAAAATCATTTAGCGTCATGCAGTAAAACACCGAATCTTGGAGCCGAGTGGGAAGGGTTAACATAATTTATATTGAAAACACAATATGGCGTATTACATGGTATACACATAAAAATTATCAAAGTATAGTTATTAATTATTGCATGTTCATGGTAATTTATAAAAATCATTTGTATAAAAAGATAAAAAAGTATTTGTTTAAATGTTGAATTGTGATTCTGCAGCCTGAAGGCCAGTAATTCACAAGTACTGTATTTTTTTATAGTAAAAGGAGTACTTACACTGTAAGTACAAACGTAGTATGTCCATATTATGATATATCAGATTATTTGTGTAGAGGGTTTTGACTAAAAGTGTATATTTCCTGGGGAGGGATGCTTAAAATGGCTAATTTCTGAGGGGTCTTGCTTAAAATGGCGAATTTCTGGGGGGTCTTGCTTAAAATGGCGAATTTCTGGGGGTATTGCTCGAGAAAATGGCTAATTTCTAAGGGGTCATGCTTAAAATGACGAATTTCTGAGGGGTTCGATTAAGAATGACATCGTCCATTAGGAATATCGGAAGGTTGAACGATTTTTTTTGAATTTCCGAGGGGTCTTGCCCAAAATAACGAATTTCTGAGGGGTGTGGACAAAAAAATAATTTCTTAAGGGTAAAGAAATTTCGGACCTCGTCCATAGGGGGGGTGTGGATATTAAATGGAATGGCCCAGTACCCTTCCTGGGGGAAATTTGTTTTTTGCAACGTCATGAATTTGGTAAACAAAATTTTGCCAAACTTAAAATAAAGTTTAGGTTCATGGCTTCAACCAGTGGAGTGGAAAACGATCAGAAAGTGTAAGTATTCGCCGTATAAACCCATGTTTTGATTCATACTATTTATCTGTCCGCCATCTTGAATTGCCTTCTTTGCCAAGCCATTGAGATCAGTATTCTCTTTGAAATTTTGCATTCTTAGAAAGCGAAAATTGTATGAATTTAATCGGACGTGATGCAAGGAAAATAAGCACAGTGGAAAGTGTGACTGAGCGAGGAAATGTCATGCCTTTTGGGAGTATTCGCTTGTAAAAGCTACATAATTTAAAGAGGAAGTCCGACAAAACTGCTGAGCAACTGAAAGCTGAGTATGAGGAGAAATCTGAGATGTTTGCTGTATTTATAAAGATCGAGAGAAAGAAATTACTCGACAGGAGATTGATGCAAGTAAGTTAAGCGGTTTATAGATTCCAAACATATACTTTTGTACAATTTGGTTAAGGGTTTTACGAACAAGGAATAAAGACGGGCTGGAAGTGTTGTATGGTATAGTACTGGATATAATTTATATCGATATCTAATGACTTTGAAACCCACGCCAAGTTTCTTATGAAGTTAAAATATGTGTATGATATACCTTGCTTGGAATATTTTTTAAAGTTATGGAATTGTAAAATAAATACTTGTATGTGTTAATCAATATTTCATTGATAGCCCTAATTTTATTATATTTCTATGATAGGTAAACTACTGGAAGATAGCAGAGCAATAACACTATTTGGCACAATTAAAGAAGCAGTATGTTCACTTCAAAGCAATGCTTGGTCAGACACAAGTATTGATCTTCATTGTGCTACTGGAAAAGTTGACGGGTGGGTTAGGATATTAGAAACTAGGAAAGTAATAACACAGTTATTGTAAAGATGAATAGTCTATGAGTTAAATGCTAGGGTGTAGCATAATGCTTGATGTACGGTAGACGGGGAGTGAGTTTCATAATGTATGTATGTATGTAATACAATATTGGTATTGTTTAAACATATTTTGTATTGTGTTTAGTTTACCTTATGAGCAGGCCATGCTCATCTACTGTAGGGGGTTCACAGATGTAGATGTTGATTTTAATTAGATTTTTATAGGCCCTGTTATAGTAAACATTAAAGGAACAAACCACAACACAGGTTTCATATGAAAACTTTTATTTCTATTATAGTTTTATTAGCAAACATTTATTATGGGTACTATTATACACCAATCAATGTTCAGCCCCAGAGGGGTATTGGGCATATGTGGGGCATTTGACTATCTGACTGTGGGGAATTTGATTGCCAAATTGCATGAAAAATCAAATGCCGCACATATGCCCAATACCCCCCCCCCCCCCCCCCCCCCCTTTTTGAGCTTAACATTGATAGGTGCATTAGTCAGACAAGAATAAAAACTGACTATAAACAAATATTCTTGCCAACACTTCCCTTTTGCCGAATAAAATTATCTAGTTTTAGCCAAAATAACATAATCAAGGCTCATCACTCATGTCTTTTCATAAATAGGTCAAAGGAATAGTATTTAGCCCATTCATCAATAAGCCAGTCTCAGTTGGTCTCTCTTGTGCTTAAAAAACAATGCAGCTTTTATAGCCAAAAATAAGGGGACGAGTACATGGACCGGGCTGGCCCAGTTAACTGAGCTCATGCAATTCACAAAAATCAAAAACAAATTTAGGTTTTGTTTATAATTAAGTAAATCAAATATTGATCCCAAATTTAGTTTATACATGTTTCACAGTATAAAGCTAATAGGGCTTTCCAATTACACAGTCAGACCGGTCTGTCCGGCAATATTTTGCTAAATGGAACACGATACGTTTGAGAAGTGCGGCTGGTCTGCCAGGAAAATGTGGGCCTAATCAAGAGGAGGTACATTTTGCCAAACTAACCAGTCTGACCATGTAAATGGAAAGCCCCCTAAGATCCTACAATCAATTGTGTCAACCCCAATAACCCTGCCAGCCCGGTTTCATGAATTCATCCATCTGGTGTTGGCCAGAGTAAAATACTAAAAGACCACCACACTTAGTGAAAGCATGAATCAGATTATCCCTTTCACAACTAGATGTCTTCCTTGTTTCAGAATCATCCTCGTTTCAGAATCATCCTCAGAGAAACATAAGGACATTTTCATGATTTCTTACACTGCTAAATCAATAAAAATAATTGAACTCAAAAGGGAAACCTTTGGGAAACCAGCTCACCACTCAACCTGTTGAGATATGAGTGTTAAGTTGTCACAAGAATATCTCATGCACTTACATGGTTTGATAGCTCAACAGGTAGAGAGCGAACTGGTATCTTGAAGGTGCGAGTTCAAATACCGCTCAAATCAGGCGAAATATTTTGCTTGATTTTGCAGTCAAGACAAAAGAAAAAGTATGAAATTGAGGTATCCACTCAGTGGCACTTGCCAGGGAATAATAAACCAGTAGCCTTTGAACGACACAGCTTTTGCGAAATGATTTCGCAACCTCCTTCAAACATGAATCCACCAAGGCAAGGGACCAACCATTTCGAGTTTATTCCCCACAACTTCTTCGAGTAAAGGGATCCATGACACCATTTATTTCATGCCATAATCTGACTTATTTTCTGCTCCTCTGACAGCCTTAATCCACTCCCGCTCCACAGAAAATTTCATCTCTGTCAGTAAAGTATTCCAAAACCTTTCGCCACGCTCCGATGACATCCAAAAGCAGCTTATATTTAATTTAGAACTTTGCTCACTGTTGTTTTCCGTGTTCGGATTGTCCGCCATCTTTGATTTTTTGCTTACTCTAATGGCACACAGCGCTGACAATACGCGCCCGCACAAGTGGGAGAAAATATTCCCAATCTGACCACCGTATATATATGGAGAGCGAAGGCTACAATGATGTACTTGTGCTTGGATGTGTTAATATATATACACTACTGTGTTGAATGGGAAGAAATTGGAGTAGACAGACGATACATCGACGATCGTCAAGATCATATCCTCACAAAAATATTTCTCAGTCCCGGACAAGAATCGAACCTGTAACCTTCTGTTTGCGATACAGGCTTCAAGGATCAGCATTGCGATAATGTTTACGTTATCAGCATGATTTACGTTATCAGCATGATTTACGTTATCAGCATGATTTACGTTATCAGCATGATTTACGTTACCAGCATGATTTACGTTATCAGCATGATTTACGTTATCAGCATAATTTATGTTATCATCATGATTTACGTTATCAGCATGATTTATGTTATCAGCATGATTTACGTTATCAGCATGATTTACGTTATCAGCATGATTTACGTTATCAGCATGATTTACGTTATCAGCATGATTTACGTTATCAGCATGATTTACGTTATCAGCATCATTTATGTTATCAGCATCATTTTTATCAGCATGATTTACGTTATCAGCATGATTTACGTTATCAGCATGATTTACGTTATCAGCATCATTTACGTTATCAGCATCATTTACTTTATCAGCATCATTTATGTTATCAACATGATTTACGTTATCAGCATGATTTACGTTATCAGCATGATTTATGTTATCAGCATGATTTATGTTATCAGTATGATTTACGTTATCAGCATGATTTACGTTATCAGCATCATTTACGTTATCAGCATGATTTACGTTATCAGCATCATTTATGTTATCAGCATGATTTACGTTATCAGCATCATTTATGTTATCAGCATGATTTATGTTATCAGCATGATTTACGTTATCAGCATCATTTATGTTATCAGCATGATTTACGTTATCAGCATGATTTACGTTATCAGCATGATTTATGTTATCAGTATGATTTACGTTATCAGCATCATTTATGTTATGAGCATGATTTACGTTATCAGCATGATTTACGTCATCAGCATGATTTACGTTATCAGTATGATTTACGTTATCAGCATGATTTACGTTATCAGCATGATTTACGTAATCAGCATGATTTACGTTATCAGCATGATTTACGTTATCAGCATCATTTACGTTATCAGCATCATTTACGTTATCAGCATCATTTACGTTATCAGCATCATTTATGTTATCAGCATGATTTACGTCATCAGCATGATTTACGCTATCAGCATGATTTACGTTATCAGCATCATTTACGTTATCAGCATCATTTACGTTATCAGCATGATTTACGTTATCAGCATCATTTATGTTATCAACATGATTTACGTTATCAGCATGATTTAATGTACGTTATCAGCATCATTTACGTTATCAGCATGATTTACGTTAACAGCATGATTTACGTTATCAGCATCATTTACGTTATCAGCATCATTTACGTTATCAGCATAATTTATGTTATCAGCATTATTTACGTTATCAGCATGATTTACGTTATCAGCATGATTTACGTTATCAGCATCATTTACGTTATCAGCATGATTTACGTTATCAGCATCATTTACGTTATCAGCATGATTTACGTTATCAGCATGATTTACGTTATCAGCATCATTTACGTTATCAGCATCATTTACGTTATCAGCATGATTTACGTTATCAGCATGATCTTCGTTTAAAAAGTTTTCCCTGCTTACGCGTGGGTTTGCCCTTGACATGTCTACTTCTTAGTTTGTCTATCACGTTTGTCCTCCTTAAGGGTGTTCGGACGCATTTCGTTCCTAGACAACCGGTACGCTAAGGACAGGTCATTTTGCGCCCAATATACTTTACGAGTGAACAAATTTAATCACATTCACGTCATCGATCATTCCATATAGATACAATAGGTGCATGTGGACGTTTTGTAACCCCTTGGATTTTTTACGCTCATGTTCTATTCTTTCTTTTTTATTCTTATTATTCTGTATTTATGTAATTTCATGCAATGGATAAATAAATGAATCATAAATCTTGTCATGTCTTACGTATTCAATTAAACTCAAGAAAGCGCTTTCTACCAAATGCTAAATGTAGTGTAAACGGCTAACTTAAATTAAATTTACCGCTTGAATTCCAACCACACTCTTTGAGGAGAAGGTGCTGTCTTTGCAACAATATCAGCAAATGGTAAGACTTTCGGGTCTACTCGGAAAAACGACATTAAATCGTATGTTTTCCGTTCACCTAAGAGTGATAAACTGAATAGTCGAGCGCTTAAAACACAAGACTCTGACTCGAATAAATAGGGCAACCTTATCCTGCGTGATCGACTGTAAATAAATAAAGCAAAATCACGTCAGATCTACGCATTCCCAATAATCGACTTAAAGTGGTACTACGATCAAATTTTTACCTATCGATATTTTTACGTATTTATAAAGTAGACCTGCTAAATATTAGTCGGTCGAAACCGTTTTGCCACTCGACGATGGCAAGTATTATTTTTCTGACTCCGAATCTGGAGTTGTTATGTCCCCCATTAATCGATCATGTTCCTGACCAGCGTAAGGAAGTGACGTCAGACTCTCGACGTGAAGACTCCACATGGCTAATTCTTCAAGTAAATCCATAGTGATCAAGATTGTTTTTTTCAAATTCTTCGTTTGAAAGGCTGGACATTTCATCTACTTCTCGAAAAAAACAAGAAAACAAGTAACCTCGGCTGAAATTTAGGCGTAGCATAGAGATTACCTTTTGAAATTGCGGGCTCACTTGGAACACGTTCTTAGTAATGGTGGCCTAAATAGTAGTGATCTCAGAGCTCAAAATACTTACTTCAAAATACCATTTTTTAGTTTTTTTACATCGATGATCACTTTCGACCCTGAAATACTATTCTATGCTAAAGAAAATCTAAAAAACGTGGGTGAATTTTCATAGTAGTGCCACTTTAACCAAATCATCTGTTTTTCATCCAATCAACATAACACGTGTGAGATATAAATACGTTATTGTGAGGCACTTATGAGGATATCTGATTTATTCAAAATAACCTTACTTATATATTTTTATTTCAGGTACCACACACTAAAACACGTCGGCTATATATTCAAGGTGTCATATGTGGTCGCACAACTGCAGAGCGAAGAAGTATCAATCTAAATTTTCAGAGGGAACGTGTTTTCATTCAGACTGACAAACCAATATATAAACCTGGTCAAAAAGGTAGGCCCAGAAACCTGTCGAGTTTTACAAATAATTTTTTTGCCTCAAAAATGACGACGCTTAATAACAAAACCGAACAAAAAATCAGTAAACCATAATTGTTTTTTGTCTATGTTTTTTCTACTATAATAACTATAATAAGCAAGCAACCAACTAAGCAACTAACTAACCAATTAACCATTTAACTTAGCTTACCCGCTAACTAACTAACTAACTAACTAAGTTACCAAGCAACTAACAAACAAACTAACTAGTAACTTACTAACTAACTAACTAACTAACTAACTAACTAACTAACTAACTAACTAACTAACTAACTAACTAACTGACTAACTAACTAACTAACTAACTAACTAACTAACTAACTAACTAACTAACTAACTAACTAACTAACTAACTAACTAACTAACTAACTAACTAACTAACTAACTAACTAACTAACTAACTAACTAACTAACTAACTAACTGACTAACTAACTAACTAACTAACTAACTAACTAACTAACTAACTAACTAACTAACTGACTAACTGACTAACTAACCAACTAACTGACTAACTAACTAACTAACTAACTGACTGACTGACTGACTGACTGACTGACTGACTGACTGACTGACTGACTGACTGACTAAATAACTAACTGACTAACTAACTAACTAACTAACTAACTAACTAACTAACTAACTAACTAACTCACTAACTAACTAACTAACTAACTAACTAACTAACTAACTGACTAACTAACTAACTAACTAACTGACTAACTAACTAACTAACTGACTGACTGACTGACTGACTGACTGACTGACTGACTGACTGACTGACTGACTGACTGACTGACTGACTGACTGACTGACTGACTAACTGACTGACTGACTGACTGACTGACTGACTAAATAACTGACTAACTATCTTACTAATTAACTACATGCAGTACCAAGGAATGTGTAACTGAAAAATAGGCCGTATATGCACGCGACTTTATTAATATATCAATTTGCTCTATTCTAGTTCAAATGAGGATCATATCAGTGGACTCCGACTTAAAACCATTTGGGAGCAAGGTATGAAAGGGACACTGACATAAAAAATTGGGTTGTATTTGATGCAAATTGTTTTTTAATAACATCAAAGTAGACCACCAGATAAGCACACTGACAAAAATAATAATATATTTAACTCTGGAATAGTTGAGCTTTAACCATGATAACATAATCATCAACCATGATCAAATTTGGGGATCTTTAATTTATTATTTAACCTCAATGTTAAGTAAACGTAGTTATTTGTAACTATTGCTGTACTTTGATTCTATAAAAAAAACGAATGTTTATCGCAATAGACTTTAACATAACGTATTTTATAATCTGTCACAATATGTATCGAATATACAGAAGATGTTTCTTAAGGTTACAGAATACCCTAGAATGGAAATTTTTTTGAAAATGGTGTTTTGATATGTCTGTAAAGGTTACCATTAGATCTATCAGCTACAAAAATTTGAATTGAAAATATTGAAAATTGAGCGAGTTATCGTGTTAAAACGGTTTACGGTTATTATCCGTGGCGGGAAAGTCAACTATTAATTAACAGGATGAATGACAGCTAATTTGTATCAAATTACATCGAAAGAAATTGGAAAAACAAACACAACTTCAACTCGTCTCTCTGGCTCTATGTCTGACAGTAAACGGAATAAAAATCCATTCTGTGGTAGTTGTAAAAACGGGCCAAACGCAAGAAAGCTGACAAAGACGTCTTTTTGGAACATTTATCTGCCAGCGACAAGGGTTCATACTTTGACCAAGACTCAAGAGACACAATGGCCAGACATGATTGCGAACAGCGATAAACGTTCCGAATGGTCTTCTAGAAGCGAGCAGAAACTGAAGACAAGTATGGAAAGTTTCCATAATTTCACAATGTGAATCTGATGATTTTGATTCGGATTTTAACTCAAGTGAAAATGAGGATGACAGTTCTGCTAAACCACCTGTTGGCAATTATATTGTTTAGTCCAGAATGTTTGTAATAAATGCTAGACAACTCTGTAGTGTGTAAGGAGTGCCAGCTTCCACTAAAAATACTTGAAAAAATGAATTCGAGACAAGTTTTAGGAGCGAAATGGATTTTCTCTTGCTGAAGTAAGACATGTATTTCACACCAAACATGTTTTCCTGAACCGATTTCGAAAAGAACAGGCCAGAAATATGACGTGAATTTCGGTGAATACATCCTCTGTTGTTGCTTTCAAAAGCAATAGGAAAAGGGAAAGCCGCAGCAGCAAAAAATGTCTTAGCATGATGGATATTTCTTCTCGCGTTTACACTTGGAGTAAACATACCAAAAACATAGAAATGAAATCTATTGCTGTGGTGCTGGGGCCATCAGGTGTAAAATCTGACTCACTGGCATTGCGCTTTTTTTCTTTAGCCGTCCGAGTACTGTTTGCGCCCTTTCTTTTTGCCGCAGACCGCAGGCATCTTCGAACTTTGTAGACAAGGGCTATTTCAGTGTACTAGTATAGTCTTTGTTTTGCAATTGCAACTCACCACAAAACAAACAATTAATATCGTCGTTGTTCTTATTGGTGGAAAGTAATTCAATTATTAGAGGGGGCGGAGAATTTGCAATAGCTGTTAAAACCGCGCCGAACTTTCACGGCTTATTTATTACCACATCAATTTTGAGTCACCTAGGGGCACTAAAAGATGTAACCTGATCGCGCGTTTTAACTGATTCCCACCAAACTTGCACAGGATGTCAGCAAACATCTGCGCTACAAAAGTGTGTCGGCGTTTTTTTTTGATGTAACAACTAACAGAGTTACGGGCCTTTATTCGTCAATTACTTCTTCCACAACATAGGTCGAGGAATAAAATATCCTACTGCTAAACCCCTCCAGCAATAAAAAATCCCCGACACACTTTTTTAGAACAAACATCGAGAAGTGTAAATATGGTAAATTGAGAGCTTTTTGGTAAAACCAAAGACCAGGTTAAACCGCGGCGCGAAGGTCATATGATTTTAAATTGATGAATATATCTGGAAAAATATTGTATTTTTTATTTTTTTCACAGTATGATAGTGTTCTTCGCATACTTAACTATATTTGGAGCAAATTTGAGATAAATCGGAGACAAATTGCGCGCGCGTTAACAAATTTCGTGAATGGGCTTCCCAGTTTTGCATTACGCTCATTTACTGCGCACATCCAATAATCAGTGTTTTTATGGCCATTATGCAACACTTTCAAAAAATTCCGACCATTTTAGGACAATTTAGTGCCAAATCTAACAATGGCCGCTATGTACTGGTACTTAGGGAAGAGTTATTAAGGGACTAAATCAATTTTTTTCCGAGTACGGTTATACAAGTCTAGCTAGGGCTCCTATGCAAGTAGGTTTGTAAACTACTTGATAATGCCGGCTTATTAGGCTATAGTTCTTAAAGAAGCTAGGTCGGTGACCATAATTTTTTCCTTAATAATTATTTTCTTCTACCACTTTTACGTGTTATAACATTTCTACAACTTACAATATTTTACATTTTTGATGAATGTTTCTTCAAATAACATGTCAAAGAATATGGGAAACGACCTTCATTTATCATAATAAACCCTGTTAACTGTTTCTTTTCCCCTAAAGTACCATGTTTTCTTGTATAAAATTACTAGTAGCGAAAAATAAAAAAATTATCTTTGTCAAAAGGTTCAAGACAAAGTTGTGCAATGCGGTTTTTACTCAACTCGTAAATTGGTCACACTGACGTCACCATACTGAGTAAGAGGTTACCTGCGATATGCCATATCTTCTAAGCAAGGTCGGTGACCCCAACTTTTTATTTCGTGTTCAATATAAGCATGTCAATAACTTTAAGACTGGTAAGTTTCAGCAAATTTTCATTTCGGAAATAATTACTGATGAATTACCTTAAAGGGATCAAATGTCGTTGACTGCGGAATAAGTTGAATGCGGGTCTAAGGCCAAAGACTAATTAATTAACCGAGTGTGAGGTCTGTATGGGAAAGTATTTGCGTGAGGTTTTCGTACGGACCGAGCGAGGAAGAAGCGAGTTTTGCGCGATGAAACAGAAGGCAAATACTTTAAAGTACAGACGCAGTAAAGCCTACAGCCTATAGGCGTGTGGTCTGGTACAACACAAAAAAACATTGAAAAGTTACAGTTGGTATAGAATTTTTCAGCACAAATTTTAACTGGAAAAGGAAATTTGATGTTAAACTATGTGTCAATGGAATGACCCCGTTTTATTTAAGTGCAAAGCTGCTTAATCGCTCTGAAATTCGCAATCGAATAACTAGATAAGAAAATGACTTGAATATTTGAAGGTGTAGGACAACAACAGCCACACGATCATTTTTCTATCATGCATTTCAAATATGGAATTCGTTTGACATTTAAGAATTTCAAAAAGAAAGTAAAAGAAGAGCTTAAGAATGGGAATTGGTATTACCATAAGAATTGGTATTACCATATTTACCTTTTCACGTAATTCTGTATATTAGTATCCTGTAAATAACTGTAATTTTCTTATTTTAACTTCTTGTAAATTAATTATGGGGAATAATTAATAAATCATATTTTATTGTATTTACTAGAAATGTTGAATCTTACATAGCCTTGTAGTAGCGTTTACGGTTTTCTTTATTAATCGGAAGATTTTTTGTTTTTGCAGGTGTCCTCAGTAACTGTTGAGGTATATTTCAGTTTGTTTTTATTGCATGTAAAAATTGGAATAAAATGTAGATGCAACAAGCACACGTGACCAAGCTCATGAGCAAGCAAATCCACGTCGTCACCGTCATCCTCATTTACATTCTCACCTTGATCTTCAAAACCATCCTCAGTGTCAACCTCATCCTCGTCATCCTCATCCTCAATTGTCGTTTTATGTTCCAAGTTAGTATGCCAACTTGGAACATAAACCGCTTAAAGTGCATATGAACCCAAATTCGTTTTATTCTCATTAAATTTGTCACGTCACCAGGATTCGAATGATATATATTACATCTTGTTTGAAGAAAAACTCATTTTGTTAGCGCTTGCCAAACATGCCAAAAAATACGAATTTTTATTGTTTCAAAAATCATGACCGGTAGTACGGGATCTGGGTACTAGTAGTGTTGTGACGCAGATTTCAGAACCATGTTGAAACATAGTAAACATGTTGTTATAATACGTTGTTGCTGGCTATTCCAATACATAATCTAGCGCTGAAAAGTTGGGAATACTTCATAAATTTATTTTGCTAACGATAAAGCGAAGAAACGAAGAAAACAATGGATGATTTCGTCAAAACTAAGAGAGCAAAGTGGGAACACAGGAGTCGCGTAGTTGTTCCATACAATTTTTGCGTCAGATGATTTTCGATTTATATAAGGTCTTGCCTGGACAGAAGATGAACTAGGAATTGCTGTGGTTCCATTTACCATTTACTTTATTCTCAACATCCTCAACAATTTTCAACATCCTCATCCTCAACATCCTCATTATCAACATCCTCCTTCTCAACTTCCTCATATTCGTTGTCGTTATGGTTGTCATTATCTTCATTTTATCATCTTTTTCATTATCTTGGCATCATTTTTAGGATTACAGGCATATAAATATCTTTGTTATTATCACACAAAATCACTTGAAATTGTACAAGTTCCATGTTTTTGGAAATACTCACGCACATGCTTCATTCAAATTAAATTTGGTTTTATAATAGCAAAGATATATAACCTTCTCCGATAATTCATTATGCACGTGTACGTCACACCATTGTCATTTGCATATTATACAAACTGAAATATCTAATTAACAACGAAGCAAAGAAACGAAAAACCTCAAAAGATGTTACTCTGTCATTTGAAGTGTTCTTTCAAATAAGGCAAACTTAATTTTTGTGTCATAGGCACTTTAACCTTTTGTATATTAAAGTGACAAGACAGATTTGTAAAACTTAAGGATTATAGAGGTAAAACAATTAAGTCACCTAAACAGGCATTTAATCTTCTGTTAAACTTGTAAATGTTGCACATTTCAGGAACCCTCTGGTTCAAAGATAATGCTATGGAATGATGTAAAGCTGGAAGACGGTAATTTATATTTTAGTTAATGTATATATATTCACTTCATACCACCTCACCTCAATACACCAGGTAATGATGATACAGCGAAAACCTCTAAAAAGAAAAAAAGTATAATATTTTGAGCGAAGGCCCTTCGTCAGAGATCGAAACATAGTTTCCATCGGGACCAGTCATTAAGAGTTTAATATAACGAGCAACAAGTAATTATAACGAAATTTAAAAATTGGAAAATTATTTGTTATTTTTAGTGTTTATCAGTGAAGCTGATGTTACAAGCCATGTATTATTGACATCATTTACTGCAGAAAATACAGTGAATCTGAATAGCGAAATCAGTTAATAATTAGGTCCGGAAATACAACAACGAGCACGAGAGCAAAAACAGGTGCCCGTTGATGCCGGTAAATTTTGTCTGAAGGCCGTCATGCGTACTAACTTATCCCTATAGTGTTTATATTGCGTCGAAAGGAGATCAATTGTCATCAGTGAAAATAGCTGACGTCTCTGAATAATTCTGGTAAATGATATTGGCTAACTTTGTTGGAAATAACACAACATCTATACATATATATATACACACATTTTATTAACTTTTCCAAACTGGGCTTTTCAGACTATAAGGTTTGTGGGTATGCAATATTAATCTAATGTTTGTGGGTACGCAGGGATCATCATTCTTCAAAAAATGGGATTGTTCTATAACGGTTTGTTTGTTCGAAATGCTAAGGAGCTTGACGTCAAATCAGACATTATTTCGGATACAATATTCTGCTGCTAGAGAAATTTGAACTAATTCAAACATTGATGATATACTTGAACGATTGTATGCTATAGCCTTTTTAGATTGTATCATCCTTTTTACTCAAATCCTGAACCAGTCTATCACACGGAAAGCAGAAAAGAAGCCAAATGTCCGATATGACGTCGCATCATTAGCATTTCCAAAAAACAAACCTTTATAAAACATCAACACAAATCTCAAATCATAAAATATTTTGGCATTCAACTATTTACTTCATGTAGAATCTTTTTCAGTAATATCGAATTTGGGGTCATGGACATTTTAAATGCCGGCTTCAGAGTGGTGCACAACGTCAAAGTTCTATAATGAAATAATCTATAATATCAAAGTATATGACTTAGCAAAATAAAAGTTGAAATATATTAGTTTGGCGCTGTAAAAAGGCTCGTAGCAGTTTAAAAAACATCTGAAACAACATCTAAAACATCCTAAAAACACTAGTTGCCGAATCAATTAACATTTTTTTAAATACTCTATCTTTCGCTCTCTGTTTATCGAACACCTTGAAGTCATCAGAGTTAAATTCGGACCCAGTCTCTGTAAAACATAATTTCAGATTAATAAATTGCTGGATTTTGATACTTAATACGTCTAGGGGTGGCGCCAGGACGCAGGGGCTAAGGTCCCTGACAGGGGGCTAACAGATAGTGGTAATTCGTCTAGGGATCCGGGGGCCTACTTCCCCAAGGAATTTTTGATTTTCTTAGCATCTGAAACGCTATTTCCTGCATTTTGGGGGCAGTTTTAACAAAAAAAATTAAAATAAAAAACAGTGAAAATCATGATTTTATAGTCAGTGTTTCCTTACTGTATACGAAACTAACTCTAACAATAATATTCACGCTAAAACTAGACGACAGTGAGCGCGCTAAACAACACAGTGGTGATATATTTCTGCCAGAGATGAAAGTTGATTACCTTTGACGTTGTTTAGCGAAACATTTGTTAATCGTAAAAAAACTTTTACGATTCTAAGAAAACAAAAGACGAACTTTTTTTGTTTTTTTTCTTCTCTTTTTGTTTTTTTTCTTCTCTTTTTCTTTTTTTTCTTCCAGCTCGTTCCCCGACAAATTGTTATGCGGGTTAAGGTTCCCCGACGGGGGGATGTAGTAGCCCCCTGCCCCCCTCGGCGCCACCCCTGAATACGTCTTAATTTTTTTGAAAATAACAAATATGAAAGTGTGTTCTAAACATGACTAACATCGAAAAAATGAAACAGGTACAAATTAATACGCTATAACAATTTTACAATTTCAAACTACTATATTCTGGTTACTTAATTCACATTCTTTGATATAAAAGGTTGTTATTTTTAGTTGTTAATGTCTTTTAAATAAAAGTGTCTTTTAAGTAAAATTTAATTATATTCTTAATGTATTAACCACCATTGCTAAAATGTCAACGTGATAGCTCAATAGCTCAATCACAAATGTTATCCAATTAATTTGAATAGTCATTGCAATGTCAAGGTCTTATACATAGCATAAATCACAAATGTCATGCAATTAATTTAAATAGGACTTGCAAGTCTTGATCTACAATTGTCAAAGGAACCAGTTTTGGGTAAATGGAAAATCGAAGTTGTAAATGATGGGGTAAGTAGGTATTGAAAATATCCGATGAAATATATGCGATAGACCCAGGCTATTCAACTTGCTGGAATCCATCCAGCGCAATAGAGCTCTTTCGCTTATTTTGTAAGTCAGGAAGAGAAATTGTTTTGGAAAATTTATTGTGAAAATTTTATTTTTTCCATGTTCATAAATTCAAGATGGCGTCCCAATTCCAAGATGGCGTCCAAAATCCAACATTTGTTTCGCTAATAACGTTTTAATTAATCGTCCAACAAGGCTAAAAATATGTACGATATGTCAAAAATGTTTCGTGTTCCTGCCACGATATTTAAATGAATGAATTTTGTAAATCCAAAATGGCGGCCAAAATCCAAATTCCAAATTCCAAATCCAAATTCAAAGTCTGTCTGTTTTGATATTGTTTCAGCGCATAACTCTTTAAATAGAAGACCTAAACATATTTATTATATGGCAAGTGTTTCTGAGCGGTCCATCTACCAAATTAGAGCGTTTTGATTGGTTCCTGAGCGGTCGCAAACCAACAGTACGGACGGCTCAGGTTTGGCGGGAAATTTTGGATTTAAAATTTTTTTTTTTTAATTCTGTTTTGTGAAACGGCTTTAAGTTTGAAATGTCTGAGAGTGAGGAGGACCCAGATGCCATTTATTATCCGGAAGAAGATAATGTTTTGGGACAACAAGTCAGCACAAACATGAATGAATTCAGCAATTTTATCGCCGACCAACAGCCAAAAAGTACAAAACAGAAGACAAAGTACGATTTGCAAACTTGGTATAACTTTTGTGAACAAAAAAAACGAGATGAGAAAAGTAGAAGATATACCTTTTGAACAGCTGAACCTTCTCCTTTGCTCATTCTTCAAAGATGTAACGAAAAAAAATGGCGAATGTAAAAAAAATGTTTTTGCTTTTGCCATATAATAAATAGCTTATTGACTGAGCTTATTCGGTCCGTACAGGAGGATACTGCACGGTCGAGTTCTTTTTTCGCTTGTTTATGGACCTCGCCTACGGCTCGGTCCATAAACAAGCGAAAAAAGAACTCGACCTGCAGTATCCTCCTGTACGGACTTCTCGCTCAGTCAATAACATATATGTACGATATACTAATAGAATGCTATTGTCACGGGCTTTAATATAATTTATTTTCAGTGTGTTTCATAAAGGAAAACGTTTTCAATTTATAAATGTGTGATGATAAAGACATAGAAACATTGCACAAAATGTATTAAATATCAGAAATATATTACGTATTATTTATGTCATTATAACTTATTTACTTTTTTCCCTTTTGAACATAAACACTACTAAAAGTATTCAGATTAATTATTTTATCTGCTGAACTTAAAGTTGCAATGATATTTGTAAATGATTAATTCCTTATTTCACATTTTACAGAAAGTTTTAGCCACCGAACAAATCGAAATTGCTAAATATGGTGAGTTATTATCGTATTAATGATCATCATCGTCACCGTCTCCGTCATCGTCACCGTCACTATCATCGTCACCGTCACTATCATCGTCATCGTCACCGTCACTATCATCGTCACCGTCACTATCATCGTCACCGTCACTATCATCGTCATCGTCACTATCATCGTCATCGTCACTATCATCGTCACCGTCACTATCATCGTCACCGTCACTATCATCGTCATCGTCACCGTCATCGTCACCGTCACTATCATCGTCATCGTCACTATCATCGTCATCGTCACTATCATCGTCATCGTCGTCGTCACTATCATCGTCATCGTCACTCATCGTCATCGTCACTATCATCGTCACCGTCACTATCATCGTCATCGTCACTATCATCGTCATCGTCACTATCATCGTCATCGTCATCGTCATCGTCATCGTCATCGTCATCGTCATCGTCATCGTCATCGTCATCGTCATCGTCATCGTCATCGTCATCGTCATCGTCATCGTCACCGTCACTATCATCGTCACCGTCACTATCATCGTCACCGTCACTATCATCGTCACCGTCACTATCATCGTCATCGTCACTATCATCGTCATCGTCACTATCATCGTCATCGTCACCGTCACTATCATCGTCATCGTCACTATCATCGTCATCGTCATCGTCACTATCATCGTCATCGTCACTATCATCGTCACCGTCACTATCATCGTCACCGTCACTATCATCATCACCGTCACTATCATCGTCACCGTCACTATCATCGTCATCGTCATCGTCATCGTCATCGTCATCGTCACTTACAAAATTTGTAAATACAGAATCATAAAAAAAACTTATAAAACTGACTAAGGGAGACTGCAAAACAATGGGGCGGATCTAAGAGCAGGGGCGGATCTAAGAATTTGTTTAATAGTTCAAAAATAAAAATAGGTCGGCAAATTTCCAAAGGAGCATAAATTTATCAATCAAATTGCCGTAATAGGAAGCAAATTGACGGAAATAAATGTATTAACTATCTTTTTAATATGGCACAATATTTTCTTATTTCAAATATTTCGAACTGGTAAATATTTTTACATCAGTCGCGTGCCCGATTTTTAGTGAGCACGCTAAATTCGCCGCTGACTAAGACAGCAATAAAGCATTCATTTTAAATGCTCAACTCAAATAGTTGACAGCTTTGGTGAAACAGACAAAAGATGGTTATGACTATTGATTTAATTATAATTAAAATGCTCAAACATTGTCTTACGAATTACCACTCGCTTTCGAACTGTCGTAAAATCTATTCACAGCAATGAAGATTGTCCTCGTTTTTGGAATATCACTCATGTGCAGAATTGACTTGATGGCACCTTTAATGACTCGAAGGATATTGTTTACACTGTTCCAGAAGTATTAGTGCACTTCTAGATGAATCTTATCGATTGTTCAGGATTGTATCTTTTGTTCCTTTGATCACTGCGCACGAATAATAATGAATTTATTCAACATTTTAACTCCTGCTAATTAATGAATTACATTATCAGTTGTACAAAATATAATTTCTTGTAAATTGTGTAGAATATTGAATAATCTTGAAATCTTGAAAATCTAGAGCAACCATAAAGTTGTATATATATATATAGAGAGAGAGAGAGAGTTCAATCTACAGACACGTGTTTCGCTGTCCAAAATGTAACTCAACCCGGGATCTCATTGAAGCGATCCACTGCTGTAACTAACATTAATCCACTATCTTATTTATCTTTACATGGGACCACAGTAATTGGCGTACGCTGTTGTGGCCACCCAACCACGTTTATAAGGCAAACCTAATAAATAAAATAAATACAAATAAATAAACAATCGTCCTACTGTATAGTTGGTAACCAAATGTATATTATGGTCGCCATCTCGGTCTTTATCCCTGTTCTGGCTCTCGGCCAAAGTAATAATAGATGAGCAACTTCTTCCTTTCTCCTCCAAATGTGTTCTAAAGATGCCGTTGACAATTTTATTAATTCATAACTATTATAAGTATTGATTATTTTATCATTATTTATCAGTATATTTTAAATTAAATTAGTTCATCATTTTGAAGATTTTTATCACCATTACCATTGTTATTATAATAACATGCATCATTCATAATATTCATTGATGATGATTCATCTCCATCATTGCCATTATTATGCTCATCATTGTCATTGTCGCTAATTTGGAATCCGTAGACGGTTGGTAGAATCTTTTGAGGTCGGTAGCATCTCTTTATTATATATGATGGTTTCATTTACAATGGGATTACATAAATATTGATTATCAGCAGAATATTTCAAGTTTGTTAATATATACACTGCTGTAGTGAATGTGGGAGAGCTTGGATTAGACAGACGATACATGGACGATCGTCAAGCTCGTATCCTCAGAAAAAGGATTCTGAGTCCCGGACAAGAATCGAACCTGTAACCTTCTGCAGATTGCCGGTGAGACGCTCCAACCATTGAGCCACCGAGACTCAGATGGAGAGCGAAGGTGGTTCGATTAATAAATTCATCGGCAATCAGAAGGTTACAGGTTCGATTCCTGTCCGGGGACTCAGAATCCTTTTTCTGAGGATACGAGCTTGACGATCGCTCATATATCGTCAGAATATTTCAAGTTCGCTTGCATAGCTGAGTGGTCTCTGTCATTGACTTTTTACTTCGAGTGTTGGGTGAGTGTGATTTTTTTCCTTTTTTTAATTTTTACTTTACTTTTTTTCTTTTTAATAGAGTTAAGGTTAGGGTTTGGTTTAGAATACTATAAAAAAAATAGTCGCGCGTAAAAAAGTCCCAAGATGCTGCCGACCATCAAATATGCTACCGACCGTCTGCGGATTCCAAATGCGCGTCGTGTCGTTGTTAATATTGTTATCATCATGTGTAAATCCAAACGTCTTCATCGTTTTAATCATTACGATAAAGAAACTAATATTATTATTATTATTTATTTAGTACTTCCCAAATATGAAGTGGTCATCAAACCTCCTCCATATTTATCATTAGATCAGAAAGAACTCACAACTTCAATATGTGCCAAGTACGGTATTTCAGCATATGTTTTAGATAGTAGAAAGACTGGATAGGAAACTAAGATGACGTTTGACGTTTCCAGCGTGCTGGTTGGTTAAGGCACCAGGTGATCGCGTTTGGTGACGTCACAAAATCTCCATCAATCGCAACTTTTAGCAATATAATACAGCTATAAAAATGATAGTCAAACTACCAGAAAATATAACAATGCCACTTTACGATGGAATATCCGACTACCATTACTCATTTTAGGCGAAAAGTTCCAACTTTAGACGGTGAAAAACGCGTCGCAAATTTCAACTAAAACAACGGTAGTATTTACGACGCCAATTTCTTCAC